>JACXGM010038221.1:0-10894 GCA_016801145.1 Umbra pygmaea
AAAGCAACACAGCTCATCACCCTGAACACACCATCCCCACTGTCAAACATGGTGGTGGCAGCATCATGGTTTGGGCCTGCTTCTCTTCAGCAGGGACAGGGAAGATGGCTAAAATTGATGGGAAGATGGATGGAGCCAAATACAGGACCATTCTGGAAGAACCTGATGGAGTCTGCAAAAGACCTGAGACTGGGACGGACATTTGTCTTCCAACAAGACAATGATCCAAAACATAAAGCAAAATCTACAATGGAATGGTTCACAAATAAACATATCCAGGTTTTAGAATGGCCAAGTCAAAGTCCAGACCTGAATCCAATCGAGAATATGTGGAAAGAACTGAAAACTGCTGTTCACAAAGGCTCTCCATCCAACCTCACTGAGCTCGAGCTGTTTTGCAAGGAGGAATGGGCAAAAACTTCAGTCTCTCGATGTGCAGAACTGATAGAGACATACCCCAAGCAACTTACAGCTGTAATCGCAGCAAAAGGTGGCGCTACATAGTATTAACTTAAGGGGGCTGAATAATTTTGTTAAAGAAGTTTGAAATATCCAATAAATTTTGTTCCACTTCATGATTGTGTCCCACTTGTTGTTGATTCTTCAAAAAATTACAGTTTCATATCTTTGTGTTTGAAGCCTGAAATGTGGCAAAAGGTCAAAAGGTTCAAAGGGGAGCGAATACTTTTACAAGGCACTGTACCTGTAATTTCCTACTGTAGCACTGATTAATTGGAACACACAATTGGTTTGGTGAGCTCATTAAGCCTTGGACTTCATAGACAGGTGCATCCAATCATAAAAAAAGGTATTTAAGGTGGCCAATTGCAAGTTGTTGTTTTCTTTGACTCTCCTCTGAAGATTGGCAACATGGGGGCCTCAAAACAACTCTCAAATGAGCTGAAATATATATATATATATATATATATATATATATATATATATATATATATATATATATATATACAGTATCTCACAAAAGTACCCTCACATTTTGGTAAGTATTTGATTATAACTTTTCATGTGACAACACTGAAGAAATGACACTTTGCTACAATGTAAAGTAGTGAGTGTACAGCTTGTGTAAAAGTGTAAATATGCTTTCCCCATAAAATAACTCAACAAACAGCCATTAATGTTGAAATTAATGTTTAAACCGCTGGCAACAAAATAGATTACATCCCAATAAGCCCTTTCCCTCCTTGGTGTCATGTGACTCATTAGTGTTACAAGATCTCAAGTGTGAATGGGGAGCAGGTGTGTTAAATTTGGTGTTATCGCTCTCACACTCCCTCATACTGGTAACTGGAAGTTCATTATGGCACCTCATGGCTAAGAACTCTCTGAGGATCTGAAAAAAAGAATTGTTGCTCTACATATAGAAGGCCTAGGCTATAAGAATATATGCAGTATTTCTTTCACCAAAGAATTTAAGGAAAGCAAGAATTGTAATTTAGGTGTATTCTTAACCAATAAGTGTTTTGTTTAATCAGATCAGCTCTCAAAAAAAGCTGTGTGATGTGATTACTTAACAGACCAATTAGATGAAAAATAAAATTATTATGTTAAGAGATAGTTTGGCAGATCTTTTTTATGGACTTTTATATATTTTTTTCACATCATAACATTATTGTGACAAACAGCACAGCCAGTGACAGGAAATTAGCATTGCATTTGTATTCTACTTCATAGGCTATATCGATGTAAATCTGATATGGGTCACATGTAAAATTGAGTGTGGACAAACAAAAAAGAAAACATCAGATAGAAGGAAAATTAAATATGTCTGCTGTAAGATAAATATTTCCTGATCAGTCGGCTTGAAGGGAAATCCCTAGCGACCAGTAAGTCTGCCCTCGTACAGATAAGTCAGCATTTTTCACCATGATGAATCTCACCCCCGGATATTGAAATGGAATCCATTTACCATACCACACTGACGCTCTGATCTTAGAACAACAATCTTTAGAGATGTAGGAGAATGTTTTGCAATGGGATTGTTTTGTGTAGACTTTTGGACATTGAATGTATTGACTGGTGTAGTAGAGTGAATATATACAGAAGCATAGTGCCAGCAGCTCAGCGCCCTGTACCCCACTGCTGGTTTGTTTCTGAAGTATGATCAGGCTTAGTTGTTCCTTGGATGGGAGACCTATGATGCTGGAAGTGGTGTTGGAGGGCCAGTAGGGGGCACTCCTCCCTCTGGTATAATAATCATTCCCAATGCCCCAGGGCTGTGAAGGTGACATCTGCAATGCGTAGGGTGCCTCTTTCGATTGGGGCATTGAACAGGTGTTGTGACTCTCTGTGGTCACTAAAGATCCCATGGCACTTATCGTAAGAGCCAGGGAATTTAGTCCTGCTGTCCTGTCCAAATTTCCAATCTGTCCATCATACCATTATGGCAAGATAATCATCCCCAGCTTTCAACTGGCTCATTCATCCCCTCTTCTTCCCCTACTACTCCCCAGGCCGTTGCTGCAATTGAGAATCTGTTCTTAGTCAACTTGGCTGATAGAATAAAGGAAAAACAAACAAAATAGTAGAAATAGGAAAAGAATATGCCTTAGGTATTTTTCCCTTGTTTTCCTCCCCTCCAAATTTTGTCACATCTAATTCTCCTTAAGATAATATCTCAACAGGTTTGTGATGGTCGAACATTGATCACGTTCCCTCCAGGCACATGTTGCCAAACCGTCTGACTCTTATTACACTACTCCTTCAAAACAGAAATGTGTAAAGAAGTTGTAAAATACCTTGACTTTGTTCAACCATTTCCAGAAGATCCTAAATAAATCCCAAAATACCAGGCAATGTGAGTTTATATATAACTAATCATAATAATATTTTTTTACTCTTTCTATTTACTTCATAGATTACTGGGGTGTCAGATGGCTCAGCGGTTAGAGGCTTTGACTAGGGACTTTGACTAGCAGTCGGAGGTTGCCGGTTCAATTGCCAGGTCTTAATTGGGAACTTCACAAAACGTATCAACTCAGCTATACCCAGAAATGTACTTTTACTTTGACTTTAAAACTATGGATGCTTGGGAAGTTATACATTTGTCAACAGCCATGATTGATTTCTCAAACACTCGACTTGTGACAATGTACCTGTACCAACCACCTGCACAAATTCCTGCTGCCACATTTTGAGCCCCGGGTATCATACAAATGCTGCCACCAGAATATTAACCCTATCCACTGTGAAGCAGTTTTAGTATTTTTAAATTTTTTATTTATAAAGATTTCAACAGAAAAAAGAACAGTAAGGATACTGTGTCCTGCAATACATAAATAGATTTGTTGCTAAATGTAATTTGCACTAAATTGGAAATGGTTTCTATGGACAGATGTCTAAAAAGTGTGCCAAGACATCTAAACAGTTTTTTTGGTGTTTGTAGTTTTGAAAATTTGGTGACACTAATATTTAGAAAAACTTCTGCAGTTCTACACCTGTGAACTTTGGAGGATATTTTTAGACAATTTCAAGATGGTACATCATAGCAGTTGATTTAAAACTCTTAATTATTGATTTCGGTTTAGTTTGTGTAAGTCTTGGAAGGGTTGAAATTGGGATCTGTTTTTATTAGATTTTTAAAACACAATAACTATAAATATTTTTCTCCTTCAAACTTCAAATGCTGTTTAATTCCAGGCTGTCACACCACAAAATGTAAAAACATCCAAGGTGGATGAGTACTCATGCAAGGTACTGTATATAGACTGTTTATTGGTGTTTATCTGTTGTGGTCAGTAGTGGGCCTACTTCTGAATATCCTTTTCAGACTGTGAAACTGAATAACATAATGCGTAATTGGATGCATCTAGCCTGTATTAACTTTTGCAGCAAAGCAGTTCTACTGTAGCTTTGCACCTGGTTTGTCATTAGGGAACAGCATAATAAGTAAGCAAGCAAGATCCTCTGCTGTTAGTGTAACATTTTTAATTATCTGTATATGTTTTTTTCAACCTTTATAACATATTCTTGTCCCCTGACAACAACAGAAGCAAATGTTGCAAAATACATGCATTTGTGGAAATTTTTTTTTCAATAATTCCAGCAGCACCTCATACTTTCACATCCCTGTTGCTGTGAGACCAGGGCCAGATCGCTCTTGTTTTCCACCTCTATTTTCTCTCTCACCTTGCCTCTCACCTTCCTCCTGCTCCTTGAAAACTCATGTGTACTGAACCTAGCCAGAGGGTTATGTGATGTACATCAACCTTGATTAGCCATTTTAAATTTGCAATAAAATCTTAGATTGAATGATCCCAGATCACATGCCAATGTTTCCATTTGTAACAGCGGGACAAGTGATAGTGATGGGCAAACAAACCTTCATTTTTGTTCTTCTAGCAGCAAAATTAGCTGCCAGCACTCAAAATAAAGGCCATTTCTGGAATGCCTTGCAACGAGTGAAATTTTAATGTGGCTTTTATTTAAAAAAATAAAAATCTGAGTTAGTGTTGCCAGCATTATATCATATGTATGGTCAAATATGTACAATTGTGTTAACACTTCATTGACAAAAAATGTGTTTGAACATGTTCATCTCGAAGACGAGTTCATTCAGAATCAGCTACATATAGCAGGTCGACTGACTCAATTTCCTTCTTATACATTCCCGTAGCGTCACAGTGCATTTCCCTGTTGAAGCCTGGTGTCAATGGACTTCAATGGGGCTGCTTTGAACAGTTTTTTTCAGTGCTTCGAAACTAGATAGATACAGTGGGCAGAACAAGTATTTGATACACTGTTCATTTTGCAGGTTTTCCTACTTACAAAGCATGTAGAGGTTTGTAATATCATCATAGGTTCACTTCAACTATGAGAGACGGAATCTAAAACAAAAATCCAGAATATCACATTGTATTATTTTTAAAAAATACATTTGCATTTTATTGCATGACATAAGTATTTGATCACCTACCAACCAGTAAGAATTCCATCTCTCACAGACCTGTTCATTTTTCTTTAAGAAGCCCTCCTCCACTCATTACCTGTATTAACTGCACCTGTTACCTGTATAAAAGACACCTGTCCACACACTCAATCAAACAGACTCCAACCACTCCACAATGACCAAGACCAGAGAGCTGTTTAAGGACATCAGGGATAAAATTGTACACCTGCACAAGGCTGGGATGGCCTACAGGACTATAGGCAAGCTGCTTGGTGAGAAGGCAACAACTGTTTGTGCAATTATTAGAAAATGGAAGAAGTTCAAGTTGATGGTCAATTTCCCTCAATGACAATGACCCAAAAAAGACACAGCCAGGGCAACTTAGGACTGGCTCCGTAAGAAGCATCTCAAGGTCCTGGAGTGGCCTAGCCAGTCTGCAGGCCTGAACCCAATAGAAAATCTTTGGAGGGAGATTAAAGTCTGTATTGCCCAGCGACAGACCCAAAACCTGAAGGATCTGGAGAAGGTCTGTATGGAGGAGTGGGCCAAAATCCCTGCTGTAGTGTGTGCAAAGCTGGTCAAGAACTACAGGAAACGTATGATCTCTGTAATTGCAAACAAAGGTTTCTGTACCAAATATTGAGTTCTGCTTTTCTGATGTATCAAATACTTTTCATGCAATAAAATGCACATTAATTATTTAAAAATCATACAATGTGATTTTCTCAATTTTTGTTTTAGATTCAGTCTCTCACAATTGAAATGTACCTATGATAAAAAGACCTCTACATGCAAGTAGGAAAACCTGCAAAATCGGCAGTTTATCAAATACTTGTTCTCCCCAATGTAGATAGTTAGATACTTCATTCATCCTGAGGGAAATCTTAGAATTTTTATCCAAACTAGACGGTCATTGGATAAATGTTGCGATTATGTCCCGCCCACGGATGCGCAGCATCTTTGGGGGTGAATGGAGGCGTGGGCAGGCCTGGACTATGGGCTTCTGTGTGATGATTGGAGGGTCTGTCAAAAGACTGCATTTCCTTTTGATTGACAGCGATTTTGTACTATAAAAAGTTGCCGAAGCTATTCTAGCTCAGTCCAATCGCGGATTTTGCAAGTGGTTTCGAATGTCAAACTGCTTGAACCTACTTTATTTCTTGGTATTTGCTTGGCAAATTTGCTAGCCAATTTTCATCATACATTTCATAAAATTATACACCACATTCCTTGTTTTCAGTTTGTAGCTCAAATTGCTGAAAAAGTTAATTCTGGTTCTGATAGAAAGATGCATCACACTTTGTTGCGTACGGGGCTGCTATTTTGGTGGCAAAAGGGGGACCTACACAATATTAGGCAGGTGTTCATAATGTTATGACTGATCAATGTACAGTCAAAGGCAAATGTTTAGGCACCCCTGACAATTTACATGATTTTCATTTATAAATAATTGGTTGTTTAGGTCAGCAACTTCATTTTGATCTATCAAATAACTGAAGGACACAGTAATATTTCGGTAGTGAAATGAGGTTCATTGGATTAACAAAAAACGTGCAATATGCATCAATACAAAATTATACAGAGGACTTTGAGTACTTATAACTACTAAGCACTAATTAATTAGAACACAATTTTTGGTGAGGTGAGCTCATTAAGCCTTGAACTTCATAGACAGGTGCATCATAAGAAAAGGTGGCCAATTGCAGTTTGGAGTTCTCTTTGACTCTCCTCTGAAGAGTGGCAACAAGGGGGGCTCAAAACAACTCTCAAATGACCTGAAAACAAAGATTGTTCAACATTATGGTTTAGGGGAAGGCTAAAAAAAGCTATCGCAGAGATTTAAGCTGTCAGTGTCCACTGTGAGTGAACATAGTGAAGAAATGGAAGACCACAGGCACAATTCTTGTTAAGGCCAGAAGTCGCAGGCCAAGTAAAATATCGGAGAGGCAAATGTGACGGATGGTGAGAACGGTCAAAAAAAGCTCACAGACCCCCAGGGCCGTGCACAGACCTTTTGAGGGGCAGGTGTTGAAACTGAAAAAGGGCACCCCCCTCCTTTTTAAATATATATATAAATATATATATTTATATTAACATTATTAAGTAAGCCTACATAAAAGGAAGAAATGGTCACATCTTCATGACAAATTCAATATCATAAAATAATAGTCTAAAAAAAGCTGTAGAATGGATACACAACAAAAGGTCTAGTGTTAAATTAACATTCTCAGGTGTTAATTTAACACTGCAATTTTTGCTGTGTATACTCACTATTAATTACAACCATAATAATAATAATAATAATCATTTAGATAATATAGATATACAGGGTTTCAGGGCATCTTTCATCTTTCAAAAGAGCAACCTTCTGTGAGCAATGTGCTTGAAGACGTTTATGACTGTCATCCACTGGTCTCCTATTCACTACACTTTCCCTAAAATAAGCCAGCAATGAAAAAAATATATAATAGTGTGAAAACTACAGTTGCAGTGAAAAACATATTAGAATGATTTCTGAAGGATCACGTGACACTGAATAGTACTGAACTGGAGCAAAAATGCTGAAGATTTAGCTTTGATAAAAGAAATACATTTAATTTTTAAATATTCAAATAAAAAACAGTAACTTTAAATTGTAAAAATAGTTCAACATGTTACTGTTTTTGCTGTATTTTGGATCAAATATAAGAAGCCTTGGAGGAGAAGAGACTTCTTATGAAAAAATGTAAAAATCTTACCTTTACATTGCATTACATTCTGCATGACAAAATATAAAGATTTCACAGTGATCTGATTCTGTAATCACTTTTTAGTTACTACTACAACATTATTGTACTACATTTATACATGTGAAGACGAGCCGAGAGTACAGTACAAATTATCAGTCATTAAACAGTATCTATCTGTATTATCTATCTTTTTATTTCTCTGCCCTCCATGTTGTTTTTTTGTGTTTGATGTCTCCATTTGCTTTTTTGCTTGTATAAGCACACTGCCTGTCCTTCTGTCTGTTAAACTGTTTGCATCACTTTGTGAAGTGACCTTGGGTTCTTGAAAGGCGCTATAAAAAAAACACATTAAGCTATTATTAATATTATTATTACAGAATACTATACTGTACCTAGAAAAATTAGCTAATATGTGCATATTAACAGCCTTGAATTAACCGTTATTTAATATTATTACCATAACATGATTAAATGTTAATAAGTTAAGCTTATCAGCAATCATAAATCAAAAAAATAAATTTCTTAGAAATATAGCCTATGTTACCTAGATGACGAGGATCACTCGCCACTTTGTATAAGTTCCAGTAGGAAACAGCGCGGAGCACACATGCGGTTATGATTTAAATCCGATGGTAAAAACTAATTATGTTGTTGTATTACTTATCAATAGATTGTTAACATTATACAAACGTCAAACTAAAATGCAGCTACTGGGTTTTTGACCAGCGAATGTGTGCAAATGTGCATTTAAAACAGCACCGTCGGCATTACATTACATTTTCATCAACAGGTTATAAACTAGTTTGTTGTAGCTAGATGGGTGCTAAGTTTTTCCTGTTGTAAAATACATTTGGTCAAAATTTCAGACATCAAATAAGTAAAATATTGCCTTTATAGACATAGTGTTTAGCACTTATTCCAGACAAGATCTTTGTTTACCCTTCCCAAAAGTCGTTCAGCTCCTGTCTGCATACGCAGCTGCTGGGGAACTCCGGTGCATTCGGCAAGATAGAGGGGGTGGAATTATCAGGTTTACTGACAGTTTGAGGAGCGAACAAGATTTACACAGGCTCTTATTTAGAATTTTCATTGGCTAAATATTTGTAAAATAGACCAACAGACATAAAGGGTGACCAATAGCATTGATTTATTGAAGAAGAAAAAAACACCACCACCAAAAAAAGGGCACTTCAGAGTGTAAGGGCAAAAAGGGCATGTGCTCTGCACAGGTTGGGCCCTACCTGTGCACGTGCCTGCAGACCACCTCCAAAGACCTAAAATATCATCTTGCTGCAGATGGTGTCACTGTGCATCGTTCAACAATTCAGCACACTTTGGACAAGGAGAAGCGGTATGGGAGAGTGATGCGGAAGCCATATCTGCACAAACACCACAAACAGAATCGATTGAGGTAAGGCAGCTTCATTTTGGAAGAAGGTGCTGTGGATTGATGAAACAAAGATGGAGTTATTTGGTCATAACAAGGGGCGTTATGCATGGCGGCAAAAGAACAGAGTGTTCCAAGACAAACACTTGCTACCCACTGTAAAATTTGGTGGAGTTTAAATCATGCCTTGGGGCTGTGTGACCAGTGCCGGTACTGGGAATCTTGTTAAAGTTGAGTGTTGCATTAATTCCACTCAGCAGATACTTGAGAAAAATTTAGAGGAATCAGTCACAAAGTTGAAGTCACGCCGGGGCTGGATATTTCAACAAGACAACCACCCAAAACACTGCTCAAAATCTACTCTGGCATTTATGCAGAGGAACAAGTACAATGTTCTGGAATGGCCATCCCAGTCCCCAGACCTGAATATCATTGAAAATCTGTGGGGTGATTTGAAGCGGGTTGTCCATGCTCGGCAACCATCAAACCTAACTGAACTGGAGATGTTTTGCAAGGAGGAATGGTCCGAAATACCTTAATCCAGAATCCAGACACTCAATACAGGCTATAGGAAGCATCTAGAGGCTGTTATTTCTGCTAGATGAGGCTCAACTAAATATTGATGTGATATTTCTGTTAGGGGTGCCCACATTTATCTACCTGTCTAATTTCATTTTGATGCATATTGCACATCTTCTGTTCATCCAATAAACCTCATTTCACTATTGAAATATGACTGTGTCATTTACTTATTTGATAGATCAAAATGAAATTACTGATCCAAACACTCAATTATTTATAAATTAAAATCACATGAATTGTCAGGGGTGCCTAAACCTTTGCATCCGACTGTATATTGGAGTGAACACTTCGAGAACGTTAGTTATCCGTTGAAATTAACAGTTAAGATAATAACATTAAATGATTATTGACTAATATCCACAATAAATAATGACTCAAACACATTTTTCTGATGTGTGTTGTGCATTCCCCATATTTTTTTATCATTGCAAAACAGATGAAAGAAAATACTAAACAAAGATCTCAAAGCTTCATCGTAGAGAAAGAGAGCCTCCCTGGCTGAAGGGAATTGAGCAGGTGATAATGACTTCTTACCTCCAGCCTGGAGCCTGTGCTACTTTGGAGGGGGCCATGAATGTTTAATGCTTTGTCAAAATATGGCATGCCTCCCTCTTTATATTATTGATAAAATACTAGGTTGTATCATAAAACTGCAAGGCCTGTTCTTCTCCCACTGTGTGGATGCAGTGTTGCCGTGTATTCTCTCTTTTCTATCTTTCCCCCATCCATTATTCTGCAACACCTGTTGCTACTCACATTCAACTATAATTCAGAGTTGAGAATAGAGTTCTGGTGTGATACTTGAATGGGCATACACTTGTTAGCATTCCAAATCTTCAGAATAGCAGTGTAAGCCGTTGTTTACACATTTTTGCCTTGGAATCTAAATTCCCAACTGATTTT
Source organism: Umbra pygmaea (assembly GCA_016801145.1). Taxonomy (NCBI): domain Eukaryota; kingdom Metazoa; phylum Chordata; class Actinopteri; order Esociformes; family Umbridae; genus Umbra; species Umbra pygmaea. Next base: position 10,508 of record JACXGM010038221.1, read on the forward strand.
GAATTAAAAAGGTTCCAAGCAAAGTGCCCACTGGCTGTATGATTGGGAAACAATATTGGGCTTCAGTTATTCAATTGATGCCACATGCATGAAAGATTATGTATGGCAAAACCAGTGCTCGTAGTACCTCACATTTTTTAACGGAGTCCCAGAGTGGGACTCCCATTCCATATGAACTGAGAGTGGACTCAATGGCCCTCATTTATCAAACGTGCGTAGAAACCAGTGTAGATTTGAGCGCAGAAATCATCTTACGACGAGACCCACGTGTGATTTACAAAACTTTCGTATCACTCCAATTCCAGCGTACGAATTAGCGGCTGTTGATAAATCAGACGGTTGAAAACCATCGTAATTTACATAACACGCCCATATTTATGCAAGGTT
>JACXGM010038222.1:0-10893 GCA_016801145.1 Umbra pygmaea
AGATAGCACACCACTTCAGGGACAGTGTGGCACTACCTGATTCACTATGAACGAGTCTATTTAGTCTAGATAGCACACCACTTCAGGGACAGTGTGGCACTACCTGATTCACTATGAACGAGTCTATTTAGTCTAGATAGCACACCACTTCAGGGACAGTGTGGCACTACCTGATTCACTATGAACGAGTCTATTTAGTGTAGATAGCACACCACTTCAGGGGCACCAATGTCTGTAAACTACTTTCAGAAGTAGTGCTTTTTCCTTCAGACTTTCATATTAGTAGTGTGCTAATAGCTAATAGCTATAGGGTATTTATTAGAACTGTACTCTAAGCTATGTATTTGTAGTTTTCTAGAGGGTATGTATTAGCAGTGTTCTTAAGGGTATGCATTAATTACTTTAAGTTGTCTACCGTTGTGCTCATAAGTTTGCATACCCTAACAGAAATTGTAAGATTTCAGAATTGATATTGACAATATGAAGCCATTAATTATCACACAGTTGTTTGGATCCGTTGTAAACCATACTGATAACAGAAATCACACAAAAGGCCTTGGTCAAAAGTTTACATACCCTTGAATGTTTGGCCTTGTTACAGACACACAACGTGACACACACAGGTTAAAATGGCAATTAGAGGTTAATTTCCTACACCTGTGGCATTTAAAATTGCAATTAGTGTCTGTGTATACATAGTAAATGTGTTTGTTAGGGCTCACGTGGATGCACTGAGCAGGCTAGATACTGAGCCATGGGGAGCAAAAAAGAACTGTCAAAAGACCTGCATATAAGGTACTGGAAATGCATAAAGTTGGAAAAGGATATAAAAAGATATCCAAAGCCTTGCAAATGCCAGGCAGTACTGTTCAATCACTTATTAAGAAGTGGAAGATTCAGGGATCTCTTAATACCACGCCAAGGTCAGGTAGACCTAGATAGAATTCAGCCAAAACTGCCAGAATAATTGTTCGGGATACAAAGAAAAACCCACAGGTTACCTCGGGAAATATTCAGGCTGTTCTGGAAAGACTTTGTGGTTGTTTCAAGGAGCACATTACAACAATACTTGAACAAAAATTAACTGCATGGTCAAGTTGCCAGAAAAAAGCCTTTACTGCGCCAGTGCCAGAAAAAAACCTGGTTACAATATGCTCGACAGCACCTTGACACGCCTCTCAGCTTCTGGTACACTGGAATTTGAAGTGACGAAACCAAAATAGAGGTTTAGGGTTACAACTATTTGCATTATGTTTGGAGAGGGGTCAACAAGACCTATAGTAGAAAGAATACCATCCCCACTGTGAAGCATGGTGGCGGCTCACTGATGTTTTGGGGGTGTGTGAGCTCTAAAGACATGGGGGAATCTTGTGAAAATTGATGGTAAGATGAATGCAGCATGTGATTGGACAACTGGCAGACAATTTGCATTTTTCTCCACAAAAGCTGTGCATGGGATGCTCTTGGACTTTCCAACACGACAATAACCCTAAGCATAAGGCCAAGTTGACCCTCCAGTGGTTAGAGCAGAAAGAGGTGATGGTTCTGGAGTGGCAATCACAGTCTCCTGACCTCAATATCATCGAGACACTCTGGGAAGATCTTAAACTTGCAGTTCATGCAAGATGACCAAGGTCTTTGCATGACCTGGAGGCATATTGACAAGATGAATGGGCAGCTATACAAACTGCAAAAATTTGGGGCATGATAGATTATCACAAACAACTGCACGCTGTCATTGATGCTAAAGGGGCAATACACAGTATTGAGAATGGATGGTAAGCAGACTTTTGAACAGGGGTCCTTTCATTATTTACTTTGTTGCCATGTTTTCTATTATGATTGTGCCATTCTGTTATGACCTACAGTTCAATATGAATCCCATGAGTAATAAAAAAATGTTGCCTGCTCACTTATCTCTTCTTTGAAATTTGTTTTTATTACCAATTCTCCAGGGGTATGCAAAGTTTTGCATACAGCTGTAAGTAGACATAACATACTTTAAGAAAGTGGTTCTCAACTAGCTACTACAGAACTTGGTCTATTCACAAGAGTACTTGAGTAGACTAGTAATTCAAGGGTACTCAGTGTTCATCCGTCAGGAATCAACAACAGATCACTTTGGGTAAACGCTTTGATTGTCATACTTTCATATGCTGGAAAAACATTATTATCTGGAAAAAAGTAAGACACCAATGCAAAATCATCAGTCTCTGGTATTATTATTAATGGGTACATTATTTGTTTTGGTAAAATGAACCTTTTTGTTTTATTTTATTAATTACTGACATTTCCACTGTATTAAAACGATAAACACTCACTGGCCACTTCATTACATGAAGCTTGTTAGTACCGGTTTGGACCCCCCCCCCTTGCTGTAATATTTTGTGGCATTGATTCAACAAGGTGCTGGAAACATTCCTCAGAGATTTTGGTCCATATTGACCCTATTGAAACACCCAGTTGCTGCAGATTTGTCCGCTGCACATCCATGAAGCGAATCTCCCGTTCCACCACATCCCAAAGTTCCGTGATTGGATTGAGATCTACTGAGTCTGGAGGCCAGCTGAGTACATTGAACTCATTGTCATGTTCAAGAAACCAGTTTCAGATGATGTGAGCTTTGTGATATGGCATGTTAATCTGCTGGAAGTAGCCATTAGAAGATGGGTAGGGGTCATAGATTGTATATTACTGGATGGAGCCATGTGTGACGTCACCCATTGGTTTGTTAAGATCTGATTTGGGTCATCGAATTTGCTGTTATTGGGTGCAGACATCTTGGTTGCGGATGTGACGATTTTGACGAGAGGGAGGAGTAATCTTGCTAGCTAACAGATATTAATTGGGATGCTAACAAAAAACAGTGAAACATAATGTAACGTTGCTTACCGGAAAAAAAGTGAAATGCCAACTCCTTTGAGTGTCTTGTCGTACAACCAAACGCCATAACCACGCCCTAAACGCCCCTTGGCACTTCCTCATTTGCATCAATTTGCCAAACCGGATGCTCACCCTGTGGTAGGGATCCACGTGGCGAAGTGGGCTAAGTTGCTGCATTGCACCACAGTCTACGTCATGATAGTCACAGGTTCTAGCCTGACTATGGGTTCTCTAACTTTCTCCAGGCCTCCTGCACGAGGCAGCGCAAATTGGCATAGAGCTGCTGGGATTTGGGTTAGATAAATCAGATTATTTATCCTGTCACATCACTCTCCAGCAACTCGTGTCCAGACCGTGTGCCTGTGGGTTCAATCGCGGAAGTATAGTTGCTGGTGAACGTAATCATCTTGTGCATGACCTGAATAAAGGCTTCCGGGTTGGATTTGCTATGCGAAAGGAATCGACGGTTGGGTGGCGTGGTTGGATGAACCATGTCCTCTCCCTTCGCCATCCCACAAATCTGTGTCTGTGGAGTTGTGAAGCTGCCGACAAGGCAGGGTTGGAGGATATTGGGAGGGGAGAAAAATGGGGGGAAATTGTAGCTTTAATTTCAAGTTCTTAGCTGACAGGATTGTGTTTTCTTGCTGCTGTACCCCATCTTCTTCAATGTTCGACATGTTGTGCTTTCAGAGATGCTCTTCTGCACACCCTGGTTGTAATGAGGGGTTATTTGCATTACTGTTGCCTTTCTATCAGCTCGAACCAGTCTGACCATTCACCTCTGACCTCTGCCATCAACATGGTATTTTCACCCAGAGAACTGCTGGTCACTGGATATTATCTCTTGTTTTGACCAGTCTCTGTAAACCCTAGATATGGTTGCGCGGGAAGATCATAGTAGATCAGCATTTTCTGAAATACTCAAGCCAGTATGTCTGGCAGCAACAAATGTTCAAAGTCATTTAACACCTTTTTTTCCCATTCTGATGTTTGGTTTAAACTTCAGCAGATCATCTTGGCCATGTCTACAGGCCTATTGCATTGACTTTATGTGATTGAGTGTATATCAGTAGTGTACTATAGGGTATGTATTTATAGTGTAGTACAGGTGTACAGTACAAATGTTGGCATAAGTACAATACTAGATATAGGGAAATAATTTATTTTAAGGATAGAGCTCAAATCTGTGCTTTAGAAATTCGAGAACTACTACATGTCAGTACTACATGTGAGTCTCAGGAAGTCCCAAAGAAGACGGAATCCTTCTCTTATTGCGTGTCAGAGCTTCTTTCACTAGCAAACCCAACAATCAGCCAACGCTGAAAAGTGCTGAAAAGACATCTTATATGTGCTGTTTGTCTGTTCCTGTGCTGGCTTGTGTGCGTGTGCGTACATGCGAGTCAAACAATGTGTTTTACAATGAGGCTTGTTGCTATGGGCTACCTATGCCTTTTACAGAAATTCCCATCTCACACAGTGAGGCAAGAACACAAACAGACAACTGACAGGTGTACACTAACACACAAGTGACAGGTGTACACAAATACACAACTTCTATATGTTCACACAGGGCTGTAACTAAATAGGCAGTTACATAACACCAAATAAACAACCCAAAAACCAGATGAACACAGTCCCTGTGCCAGCGGTCTCCCACCTCCTCTTCCTTTATCTAAAGCCCCCTTCTTTCTTCTCCATTATCGCTTTCTTTCATCTGTTTTCTGTCCCATCATCCCTCTATCTCTCCCTCTTTATCTCTTTCTCCCACTCCCATTCTCCAATCTCTGGGATTGTTGTCAGCAACCCCCGGCCCCCTACCACCTCAGGCCAGCGGCACGCATGCACGAGCGCACACACGCGCACACACACACACAGCAGGTGCAGTATTTATCTGAGTTCGGTCTGAGTAGGCATGTGTAAGTAGGTTATGTGTGTACTGTATGTGTGTTTTATGCCCTCCATCCGGAGGCTGATCATGCCTGTTCTGGAGAGCCTGACTGTTTACATCCCCGTGTGTACCTACGTGCGTCTGCGGTTCTACACACAAGGGTGTTGTGTCATTTGTGTACCTGTGTGTGTCTGTGCTTGAACATGCCAGGGTGTTTTGTCACTGTGTACCTACGTGTGTCTGTGCAATACACCAGAGTGTCAGAGTAATCACTGGGTGTGTTTGTTTGTGTGTTTGAATGAGATTTTGGGTGAATACACTTCATCTGCCGACAGACAGTGAGAGTCAGCTAAAAACTGAATGCTAAGATAACACTGTAAGACGTGGGAGACACAAATATTTACACAATGCATAACCAGGCAGTTATAAATCATGTACAACTTGTATATCTCGTACACATAATATCTTCATTATGTTCAGTGTTGGGTAAAGCTACTTTTCAGTTACATTCCAGGTACATTCCAGTTACATGTTGAGTTCACAAGTTTTGGGAACTCCCTAATTAAGACAAAATGATCAGGTAAATGGAGTTCATATCTTAAAAGTAACCTATAAAACAAATAGAAAGAGTAAAGAAAATATCAATCATTGTCACCAGTAAGATATGAACTCCATTTACCTGATCATTTTGTCTTACTAAGGGACTTCCCAAAATGTGTGAACTCAACAATTAACTGGAATGTAACTGTACAACTACTTTATCCAACACTGATTATGTTTAGAATGAAAAAAGTCTAGGTTGACAGTTAAATTCTGTTTTCTAATCAGGGTTCCCTTTACTCAGTGACATCCAAGTCAGAGTTTCACCTGTGTATTTTCAGACTGTTTAAAATAGTTATCAGTCTCCCATCCGGTTTTGTGACTTAGTTCTGCCCCTCTGACCCAGCCCTTGTTCAACAGGGTGTACATTGCATACACTGAAGCAGAGATTAGTCGTTTTTAGAGCAGAACATTGTAGATACCAGTGAATCATATCCTTTCCGCACAACACATTTCTATTTGGACATTTGGTTCAATGACACAGCGCAACCGTGTTGAAATGTTTTTCCAAGTTGTTATATGAATGATGTGTTATCATGTCCAGGTTTTAGCGGCAAACCTTCTAAGGTTTGACAGTTTTACAGCGTGTGTATGTTTCTAACTGGCTGATCCTGCTAGCACTCTCAGAGACAGGGAACTCTGTGATTCACATCAAAAGACTTCCTCTGGAATCTGAGCTCTCGCAGACAGTCTGCTACACATGACTAGGGGCTAGTGACTCTGAGTCAATACTCCACAACCAGAACTGATCAAGTGCATTACAGTACCCCAGTCCCTGTAGAACATTCATAACAAGTGATTCTGAGAACTGCATGCTGGTTTAGTGATTTTATGATTGTCTCAAGTGGTTGCATTTATCAGGAGGGAGCCAGAGTAGTAATGGCCTATAAAACATTGCAGCCTATAAACTTTAAATTCAAATCTGGACTGTGAAGCCAATGTATTTCCAGGGAATGATTTAGGGCCTATTTACACTAAAAGAGCCTATTTACACTAAAACATTATTGGGGACGGCATTTTATTTCAAATAACACTGACATAATATGCAAGTACACATTTCTATTTGCAATGGGATTGCATTGTTGTGACAAAGTTTGTTGTTCAAACGAGAAATGTAAATATGCAGTCACAGAGTCTTGCGCTGTCAAAAAAAAATAGTTTTAAAGCGTGCGGTACATTAGATGTTCCCGACCTGGTCGCACGCCAAAGTGACATCATGGGAGCGCCATAAATATTTATACTCATGCTTGGTACTCGCGACACTAGTTGCAGTCTTCTCCTGAACAGAGGTGTCACAACTGAGGAGAGGCTACCGACTTTGATATTTCTACGGACTAGCAGAAGAAGGTAAATGATGGCAGAACTAGCAACAGCATTGACGTTAATGTCAACAGTGGCTAAGATTATGTTAACTGTGTTGTTATGAACCATTTGCAGTTTTATTATGAACCATTAACTGTGTTATTATGAATTGTTTACTGTGCCCTCGAACTCGTCCATGCTTCCTTTTTCCGCTTTGGTGTGCGCTGCTGAAAGAAAAAAAAAAGTGTGGTGTGCGCCCTTGGCCAGGAACGTCGAGTATAACGCAGGTACAAGTCACTCCCATGCAGCACAACTTTGCCAGGTTTTAAATCCTGTTCATGCCATTCTGCTAGGGGAACAGCGGATTGGTTCAGCACTGAGGTATGGGTGAGTAGTCGAACACAATTACCTCAACTCTTTGTGTGCAGGTTTGGTACCTGTTTGTAGGTCGGCTGTCTGTCAATTAAATCACAGTTGTATAGTTGGCGAATTTAAACCTCCACTATATGTACCGACTTAATGCTTCCATGTTGACCGAGCAGTTTGAGAAGAATCGATAGATCTTTGAACCTCCAAAACTGTGGTGGGCTGATGTGACGAGGCTTGAAGGAAAAGTACAAAGGGGGGAAATAAAAAACAAAGAACAGTAAATATTGCCTATATTTCTTCTTGTGTGTACTTCCAGTAACTGTCACTATTTTACAACTATTTTACAACCTATAGAACTAAACTGTTCCTCACCCTGAAAGCAGTATGTTAACCCAGAGAAACTGTACACCAACAGCCATTCAGTTCTATGAACAGCCATAACACATGTCTGTCAAAGCTGTTTTAAACCCAGAGAAGTAACATTGCAAAGTAAACTTGACAAATCAGAGTTTGGGGTTTAAAATCAATAGGTGTTGTAAGAAATGTGTCATAGTTGCTCATGTTCGACAAATCTAAATCCTAAACCTAGATCTAACACTCTGGAAGCCCAAGCATTTCTACAACCATATGAAACTCCCTAACTACTGATATGTTATATAGGACTGCTTCTTTTCACAACTTAATGGATAATTATGGAAAGGTTTGATAGATGAGGAACCAGCTAACATTAGGATGGTAATTATCCCTCCACTACTTTAAACTTGGTAGATTTGAATGTACTGTAGTGCAACTACAACCAGGCTACTGCACGAATTGTGTGTGTGTGTGTGTGTGTGTGTGTGTGTGTGTGTGTGTGTGTGTGAGGTGACAAGGTCATTTACACACCTGCCACCTTCAGCAGAGATTAACATAGAAACCCTTTGCACGCACACAGGGTTTCAGAGGGACCAGCGTCTTAATCTTGTCACAGTGAACATACATTAGAGCGAGAGGGAATCCGGTGACAGCGACGATAGCTTCATTAGTCAGCCACATCCTACTGCTCCCTGCTCGTGTCTGCGGGGATTGGTGGCTCAGAGTCAGGAGTCAACTGAGGAACTCCAGCTCTTCATGTGGTTAGGACATAGTGAGTCAAGTCACGAAATATTCAGACTGTTTGGAAAGACAAATCGAAATGTCTCCAACTAAATGGGGCTGAAGTATCAAACTATGTGACAGCTCCAACAGCAGTCTGGTCCACAGAAAAAAGCTATAGAACAGAAGCACATAAACGCACAGTAGCTAAAGCAGTTTGAAATCTTAGCAAATTTGTTATAAATAAAAAAAGCACATGGTACATAAGTATTCACAGCCTTTGCCATGACACTCAAAATTGAGCTCAGGTGCATCCTGTTTCCACTGATCATCCTGTTTCCACAACCTGATTGGAGTCCACCTGGGTCCACCAAGATATCAGTGCATGTCAGAGCACAAACCAAGCCATGAAGTCCAAGGAATTTTCTGTAGACCTCCTAGACAGGATTGTATCGAGGCACAGATCTGGGGATACAGAAACATATCTGGAGCACTGAAGGTCCCAATGAGCACAATGGCCTCCATTATCCGTAAATGGAAGAAGTTTGGAACCACCAGGACTCTTCCTAGAGCTGGCCGCCTGGACGAACTGAGCGATCGGGGTAGATGGGCCTTAATCAGGGAAGTGAACAAGAACCCGATCAGCGATCACTCTGACACAGCTCCAGCGTTAGTCTGTGGAGAGGAGAACCTTCCAGAAAAACAACCATCTCTGCATCACTCCTCCAATCAGGCCTGTATGGTAGAGTGGCCAGACGGATGCCACCCCTCAGTAAAAGGCACATAAGAGCATGCATGGAGTTTGCCAAAAGGCACCTGAAGGACTCTCAGACTATGAAAACAAAGCTCTCTGGTCTGATGAAACAAAGATTAAACTCTATGTCCTTAATGGAAAGCATCATATCTGGAAACAAAGCACAGCTCATCACCTGGCCAATACCATCCCTACAGTGAAACATGGTGGTGGCAGCATCATGCTGTGGGCATGTTTTTCAGAGGCAGGAACTGGGACACTAGTCAGGATTGAGGGGAAGATCAATGCAGCAATGTAAAGAGACATCCTTGCTGAAAACCTGCTCCAGAGCACTCTGGATCACAGACTGGTGCGAAGGTTCATCTTCCAAGACAACAAACCTAAGCACAGAGCCAAGATAACAAAGGAGTGACTTGAGGCTGTAATTTCTGCTAAAGTTGCTTCAACATAGTATTGAGTAGAGGCTGTGAATACTTGTGCTATTTTTTTTGTTAACGTGTCAAACACACTTCTTTCACATTGTCATTATGGGGTATTGTTTGTAGAATTGTTTGTGAAATAATTCATTTAATCCATTTCAGAATAAGGGTGTAACATAACAAAATGTGGAAAAAGTGAAAAGTGGAGCGCAAAACGTAATCTGTGTTCTATGACAAAGATTCATATTTAACCGGCTAATTAGCTGCAGCAAAAGGTCGAAATGATCATGTAGAAATGCTCAATAACGGAGATGTTTACAAACTTTTTTTGCATATTCAGAGAAATAGGCTTGTTGTGTGTACACAGTATACATATTTTAGCCAATGAAATGTGACTAACCCTTCATGTTGTGTTTATATTTTTATCCATTGACGTTTCATTATTAGAATTTTTTCAAAATTCATTATATGAAACAATGAGCATGCTGGAATGTTCTCGAAAACACTTTAAACTAACCTTGATGGCATTTTGTATTTCAAACACTGTTGATTTTGCTTTTTTCCAAAGTATCTTATTATCTTTGCAAAAAATAGCCAGACATCATTCTGTGGTTGAAAACACCCTGTAAATGAGGGGTGGAAGGAGAATGGCATGACTGGTGCAGACTAAGTCAGGCGCTAACAGACGTGCCGCTAAACATCAGCGCAGGACAACACTTGTGTACAGTCATCGGACAACTTGTATGTTCTTGTCCTGCAAGACAACAGACAATTACATCCGGTTCCACTCCAATGGGCTATAAACAAGAACAAGAGACTCCATTGGGCCTGACATCACCAACACTTGACCAATGAGAATGGACCAATGAGAACGGAACAACAATTCCTGGTCCCAAAAATGCAGGTTCCGTTTATTCAAGTGGCCTGGGAGCATAGAGAGGACAAAGATAAAGATGTTTGTGGCATGAATATAGTGACACCAATACGCAGAAACTGTATGCCTCCATTGCGTCATGCCCCGTGGAATGTTTTCCAACACATGATATATTATGGAGGACAGACATGGCACTTTGTGTTTACCTAAAAAACTGGCCAATAGTGTGTATGTTTATCCAAAGGGATATACAGTGTATTGAGTGTGTCCAATTTAGTATGCCATCCCTATGGGAATTGAAACAACACATTGGACGTTGATATCGCCACAGTCTAATCGACTGTGTCCCATAAGAATAACACACAGAGAGTTAATATGTACACAGTCTAACCGACTGTGTCCCATAAGAATAACACACTAAGAAAGTTAGTATGTAGCAGACCACCTTGTATTCAGGAGTTAGGGATGGAGGAGTGATAGGAAGGATGCTGACAGAGAAGGATGGAGACAGAGACAGAGAGAGAGACAGAGAGAGAGACAGAGAGAGAGAGACACACAGAGAGAGAGAGACACACACAGAGAGAGACACACAGAGAGAGAGAGACACAGAGAGAGAGAGACACAGAGAGAGAGACACAGAGAGAGAGAGAGACACACACACACACACACAGAGAAAGACACACAGAGAGAGAGAGAGAGAGAGAGAGAGAGAGAGAGAGAGAGAGAGAGA
>JACXGM010038223.1:0-10940 GCA_016801145.1 Umbra pygmaea
AACAGAGAATAAAGTATTTCCACAGGGTGAAGATTCCCGAATTATAAAATGTGTTATGCCTACTCGCAGATTACTGTAACAAGATATAGACCCCCCCCCCTCCATATTTTTTAATGCAGATCTACACAAATCACGTGGGTGACCTATTTTAAAGTAAAAACGGCGAATTTCGCCGAAAGGTGACAAGTTTGCACCCCTGATATACACAGTTAACTGACTAATAGAACACGGCTGAATGCTATCATTAATCATCAGATCTACAAGATACCAGCCTAACCTAACCTAAACCCTATCCTAGCAATCAGGGGCGCTGTAAAGGGGGGGTAAAGGATGACGATTCTCGGGGCCCATGACTAAGAGGGGGCCCAGAGAAGCCCTGTCTCAGCTGTGTTGGGGGCCCTGTCAAGGTTCTTTTCATGGGGCCCAAAATCCTTAGCAGCGCCCCTGCTAGCAATGGGTAAACTAGAGAGGTGCCACGTCACTTTAAGGGACATGCAGGATATTAACGAAACATAAAACTGCAATGCAAATCATTGGCACATCTAACACATAAAACAAACAATACTTTTAAAGAGTCCATGTCTCAGTCTGATGTCAACGCCAGCTCTCACTGGGCTGGACGTTACATATGCTAGGACCCACAATTTGCTTGGCTATTATATATGGATAGGTAGCTAGCATATTGTCATAATCCTCTCACTGTAATAGACAGTGAACAGAGCTGGTCCTGTGTCGCTGAATTCTTGACTACCAGCGGCAATCCCAAATCCACCTCGGCTCAGGTAGCCCGGTCAGGAATGTCACTCTTGTGTGTCTGAACTGTTTGGGCCGTGCCTCTTTGCTGAACTACATTACCTTCTTCAGCCAGCCTCTGAGAACAGCTAGGGAGCAACTCATGACTCAGGGAGACCAGGTTAGGGTCACCAGATACTCGCTGTGTGTGTGTGTGTATCTCCACTGGAGATATACTGGGGAATAAACTTAGAATGTTCCAATAAGTGTAGTTTAAAGTAATAACATTTCTTTCCAATAATGGTAATACAAATATAACACTTTAACCAGACAATACTAAGAATATATGTTGGTCTAATATTGTATGTACCCCCCCGTTCAGCTGCCCCCGCAGTGGGATGCCCCCGGCTGGTCACTGGCTGGTCAGCGTGGCAATGATGGAAATCATTTAGCAGAGAAGGATCGAGGATGTCCCGGACCAGCACCCATTACTGTTATTGTGGACCATAACCCTCCCAATCCACGAGGTATTGAAGATCACACCTTCAATGCCTCAAATCAAGGATGGAACGCACAGAGTAGGTGAGCTCCCCCAGCGGGTAGGGGGGACTCCCGCACCCCCACCTCATGAAGTGGACAAGGAATCAATGGCCTGAGGAGAGACACAAGGAATGAGGAATTCATTTTCATAGACACTGGCAGTTGTAATTTGTAAGTCACCTCATTCACTCTCCCCAGGACATATTCAGCACAGGGCTGAAACTTGCAATACAAACTCAGGATTCTGCCCACTTCCTGGTTTACTCTCAGGACCTGCCCGTTGGCACCCAGAGGTCCGACTGACTGAGACCCCCAAGTGCTCCATGAATGCATTCTAGAACTTAGATGTCAAATACCTGGGAGAGGCATAAGATGGCAGGATTTAGAAAAACAGTCCACAATGACCAGGACAGTAGTATTACCCTTTGAGGGAGGCAGATCAGAAAGAAAGTCAATTGACAGATGTGACAATGGCCATTGTGGAACCGGAAATGGATGTAATTTACCTGCTAGGTGTCTTAACGACTTGCTCTGGGAGCATACCAAGCAGGAGGAGACACATCACGATGTCTCTGTCCAGAGTGGGCCACCAGTACCTGTCTGCGAGGCACTGAATGGTAAGACCTATCCCCGGATGACTGAAGGAGAGAGAGTGGTGTGAGCCCAGTAGACAAACCGATCGAGCACTGTGGCCGGAATGTATTTGAGATCCACAGGACACTTGGCAGGCGCGAGATCCGTGCACAAGGCCAGTTCCCAGAGATGCTCACAAGTCTATGAGCTAGAGTCCAAGTCAAGTCTCAAGTCTTTGAGCTAGAGTCCAATTTAAGTCTCAAGTCTCTCGTGGTTATGAGTGTTTTATTACCTGCTGCGTTCCGTCCAGGCTGCTTAGAACACTACATAGCTATATACAGTATAAGAAATTCAAAGCATGTAATATGTTATTATGACTCCTTTATCTATTAGAAAACAGTAGCAGCTTTGATTATTGTTTGGTATATAATCAGTGTACACAGGCTATTGCAATGTCAAATGACAAAAAACACAAGGAATGCTTTAGTTTAAAATATAATATATTTTGTCTTATAACATGGACATACAGTATAGTTCACACCAAATATTGAGGTACAAAAGAAGAAGGAATTTGCTTGTCTGTTGCTGAATCATAAAGACAGACCTTGCCTCCTATTGTGCAGGCTCTGTGGGGCCATGAGAACTTACTACAGAAAATATTACACCTCATCGTGCCATAATTAACATCCTCCCAATTAGTGCAAACTGCAAAAAATCACATTGTAGCAAAATGCAAAACAAGGTTCTGAGAGAACTGGAGAAATTATTAGACAGTTACTCTAAAATTATTAACAATAATAAATGTAAAGAGCACAACCATGTAATGTGCACTGCGTCTACAACTAATGATAGCTTATAAACTATGGTAAATCAACGCATCCACCAGATTCTCAAGCCCAGTGTAACGTTAACTAAATTAAACAGTTAATGTTACATGATCAACAATTAACCTGTAGCCTGTTTGCACCCAACATGAATAATAAATGTGGTGGCAGCCAGCGGTACGTAAATGATTACGTTCATCAACTACCACAAGTTTGGCAAGCAAACAAACGCTCACTCATCTTTTCATAATATCTAGCGAATGACAGTCGTAGTAACCTACCAATGCCTTGTTCGTAGCTAAAGCAAGAAGCAAGGTAATGTTAGATTGCCAATGCTGAGCTAAACATATTTGCTAACTTATTAGGGTGCATTTTCAGGTGCCTGGTAAAATTAGATGTTGTTGAGCCAGAATCCATCTTAACAGCCCATGTTTTGCATTCAGCGCTTCTTTTGTTTGTATGACGTTGTTATAGCCAGAGCTTATAATGAATGGCACAATAGGTGCCGGTGCAGTCAGGCCCGGATTAAGAATTCAGAGGCCCCTGGGCACAATGTCTTGTAGGGCCCCTCACCCACACAATCAAGTTTTTGAAATTTTTGTTACTATTTGCTAGTAACACCCAATGATTGTATAATTACTGGATGGAGCCATGTGTGACGTCACCCATTGGTTTGTTAAGATCTGATTTGGGTCATTGAAATTGCCGTTATGGTCGTAGAATTCTTGGTTGCGGATGTGACGATTTTAGATTAGAGGGAGGAGTAATCTAGCTAGCTAACAGATATTAATTGGGATGCTAACGAAAAACAGTATTAAAACATAATGTAAAACAAAATGTAACGTTACTTACCGGAAAAAAAGTGAAATGCCAACTGCTTTGAGTGTCTTGTCGTACAACCGAACGCCATAACCACGCCCTAAACCCCCTTTTGCTTTATCGACGATTTTAAAATCAACAAGACCATAATTAAAAAAATGACCATCATGATAAACTGCAGAAGGCTTAAATCTAGCGATTGAGACCATATACTCATTATGAAAATGTTTACTGAGGTAATAAATCAAGTATATTATGTCCCTCATTCTCAAAGACTATTACAGAAACTAGCTCTTTTGCAACCAGACGTATCACCCCCAGCTGGAATTCAGATAGAATGCAGGTTTAAGGCACTTCCTCATTTGCATCAATATGCCAAACCGGATGCTCACCCTGTGGTAACACCTCTAGTGAGCAACTAGCTGAAATATGCAAGCACATAGTGCCTCACCTTTACCAATCTAGTTCTAATAATCAAATTCTTCCATAATTCACACACAAACACATACACACACCCATTAATGTTTCCTTCCTGTCTGTCTGTCCCTCTCCTGTCCTGTCCTGTCCTCCTCGGCTCTCCAGGGGTTGCTGCTCTCTCTCCCCCTCTCCTCTTTCTGTGAGGAAAAGGATGCAAACAGTATAGGTCAACTTGTCAAAACCGTGAAAAATCTTAACTCAAGTTTCTTCCCTAAATGGTTTTTTTACTCTTCTTTCTAAACTTTCTACTTTATACTAAAATATTCTGTACTTATGTATCTAGAACTTTATTATTCAAGGCCACTAGGCACTTTGTTTGATGATTGAATGGTAGTAGATACATTACAAGATGCTGAAAGTATTCTGGTATTGTAACGAATAACTTCTCCAATGGTAAAAAAAGACCAATGCAGTTTATTATAGATAAAGTGAGAATTAACAAACCAAGTATATAGGCTAAGGTACAGAAGGCAGTCCAAAAAACACAATACCAGGTACACAATGCATAGGTCAGGCCAGAACAACGATCCAAAACTATAGGCGAAGGTACAAAGGCAAAATCCGAAAACACAATACCAGGTACACAATGCACGGGTCAGGCCAGAATAACGATTCAAGAAGAGAATGCTCAGTATGAAGAAAAATGAACACTTACAATAACTCGCAAAGAGGCAATGGTGTGTGTGTGCTTTATATATGGTCGGGGTGAGTGTAGGTGTACAGAATTAGGTTGATTGAGTCCGGGTTATGGGAATTGTAGTTCTGAGCAGGCAAGACCAGGGAAGCTGTAGTTCGAGCAATCCAGGAAGAGGAACAGGGAAACGTTACAGGTATAATATTGGTTGCTTACAAATTACAATTGCTGGTGTATAACCTGTCCAAATATTGACAAATGTACTACATGTAAGTCGCTTTGGATAAAAGTTTCTGCCAAATGCCCTAAATGTAAATGTAAATATCAAATGTAAAAGAAAGCAGCTTGTTTTTTTGTTTTTGATAACACTATATTTAATTTAACCTAAAAACTTTATGACAGCCACATCCCGCTTGAGCATCTCCCGCTAATACTGTTCCTCTCCATCTAGCTGCTGCACTAGTTTAGCGTTCACAGTCCCGCTGGTTTAGTGTTTCTTGGCCATACAGCATCAAGTGCCCTGGGATTTGAGACTATATTTGGATAAAATACATCCTACTGAACATTTATCAATAGTCCAGGTTTTGGCCCAAGCTGTAGTTTAGTTTTTACAGAGCAAAATCTGCATATGCAAGCATGTTATGTATAATGTAGGCACAACCATTGTTGTTATAACCTTTTTTTTATACATTTATTTTTTCACATAAATCAAACTTTCTACATGCTTAATACATCATAAAACTGGCCTTTGTATAGAGTTCACTAACTAATTAAAGTGTTATGCACTTTGATATGCATTGACCTTCAGGCTTTTATTTTGAAGGTTATCCCATTATACCGACCTATATGACATAATCTGAAGTGTCGCTAGCATAAGATAGTGTTGCTGAAAGAACACTAGTATGATTTAGTACATGAAAGAACACTAGTCTCACTCCCAGTGACAGATGAGCGCCTAAGCAATGCTACCATACAATTACAATGGTCTGTTCTTTTCTCATGCTCACGCACACGTTCGGGGTGTTTCCTCACCCCGATTCTCCTACTGGGCCTGGCTACTTTTGAAGAATCTTTTGAAAGATGGAACCTGAATTAATAAAGACACCTCCCTCACCTTTTCTCTTTTTCGTTTGCATTTAGTACAACCGCTTCTCTCACTCATTTTCTTGACTTAACAACGACAGATCCACAGTCGGCTCGATTCAGCGCAAGTTTATTTGAAGGCTGCGCAGGGGCGGGTTGTTACGTTAGTGCTTTCCACACCTGCGCTTGACCAATTATATAATTCTATTTAAATGAAAACAAATATCAGCCTGCCTTCTCTCTGGTTATACATTATGTCATTATCTGAAATGTAAATTTTTTTTTCTTCTTTTGCTTGGGCCCCAAGCGCGCATGGGCCCCTGGCCCCGTGCCCATAATGCCCATTGGGTAATCCGGGCATGGGTGAAGTCGACATGTTTGTTGACCTCTCTCACTTGTGGCCGCGCGCAGCAGATACCCACATATATTACGTAGTATTTAGGTTATGTAGGTAGTTTGTAACGTGTTGTTGAAAGCCCATCAGACAATTCCTAAAAATAATTAGTTCACGAGTCCCGCATCTCGAGTCCGAGTCGAGTCTGAAGTCTTTTTAGGATGAGTCTCAATTCAAGTCTGATGTTACTGTGTGTGCGACTTAAGTGCGACTCGAGTCTGAGTCTCAGACTCGAGTCCCCATCTCTGTGCAGTTCCCATACCAAAAGTGCCACAATGGACTCGGGCAGAATGAGAGAGACCTCTACTGGCCTCTCCTCCTTGTCATGGAAGCGGGACAGGTAGTCTGATTTTACATTCTTACTACATGGACACATACAGTGTTGGGGAAGCTACTCTGAAACTGTAGTTTGACAAGCTACAAGCTAGATGTAAGTTAAAGTTTTTAAACTACAGTCAAGCTACCCTTTTGGAAAAGAAGTTAGCTGCACTACAAGTTACTATCAAAAAGTAGAGCTACATTAAAACTACTTGTTTTTTGAACAAAGTATATTATAAATAACTGAATAAGGGTCTGAATAAGAAAGATTTAAGTAAAATATTTAGTGTTTAAAATAATGTAATACAATTATAATTTCAAAGAGTATTGTTTTACTACATACAATACTCAAATATCTCAGACTGTCAAGTGCAAACATGCAACAAATTTAAAATTGCATACACAAAACATTTTCTCAAAAATACAGATTGAGAGATTGAGAGATGGTTGCATTTTGGCAAGAAAATATATTGAACTATGAACAACCACTTGCATGTGGCACTGGCAGGGAAATAACTATCTGGTGTAGTTGCAGTAGACTGAAACCGGTCTACTTCATCCAAAACATTGACCTCCAAAGAGTCAAAATGTTATAATTTGTTGTTACAAAAGCCTTAAAACTGAAGAGTGAGTACTCTGGGAAAATGTTAAGTATTTTAGATGAACTGACATATTTAGTGTCACTGTTATATCGCTCAAGCGAAACAGGAATGGTTTCACACCATCAGTCCAGGATTGAGGTGCAGTGTCCTAATAAGAGCAGGCAAGAACAAAATCTAGGCAATTCAATTTGTTCTCTTAACTAAACTGAAGCAGAAGTGCCTGACCTGTTAATTCAACACAAGAGAAGTTTCTAAAAATTACTGTCTGAAAGACAGTTGCGTTTTGGCAAGAAAATGTCCTTTCTAACACTAAACAACTGCTCACATACGGCACTGGCAGGGACACCAGTATTGCACTTAATAAAGACTCTCTTCATTTTTGATAGATGCTGGAAAGCACTATCAGGTGTGATTGCTGTATACTGTAGATAAATGTTCAATTCATCCAAACATTCTCCTGGTTTCTGGAGAAGTAGTCTGTGATCTCATCACTTTCATTTTCTGGCTTCCTTGAAACAATTGTCTGCAAAAGGTGGACTGTGTGTTGCTGAAACTCCTGTTTTAGTCTTAAGATGATGTCATCCTTTTGATCATTTGGTATGTAAGACATATGAACAGAGAATGTGAAGCCGATGCCATGAGATATCTTTTACTGGAAAGTTAACTGATGATGGCATACCACCGATGATGGAATTAACTAATGGCCCACAATATTGGAGGTTTTCTTGCTTGAGTGACTGCAACTTCTCAACAAGAATGTTGATCATGGGGACCAAGACTCCAAGGTATGCCATTTAGTCCGACTGGAGAACATCTAGGGCCTTGGACATTGGTGCCATGACCTGTAAAATTACACATAAAACATGGCTGTATGAATGAGTGCAAAAATACATGAAAATCACAGGATCAAGTCATGTTGATTATTACATTCCTAAGAGTTATTATTGGTACTGAACTTAAAAAGTGTAACGAACAGACATTCACCAGAAGGAATCTTCAATACAATTTTAATGTAGCTTGAATAGAATAGCAATCGGGCAAACAAACTGTTCAACAGACGTAGAGAAACAGGCGTTGGATAGGACAATACCAGGCTATCAGACAGGCAAGGGCAGGTAACCGGCAGGACTCTTAAAGCAGGCAGGGACAGGACTTGGAATCGGGTTGTCAGATGGCCAGAGAACAGGCAGGAATCACAACGGGAACTCGGGAAGTCAGACAGGCAGGAATCCGGTTACTAGGCAGGCGTAAAACACAGACAAAGGTACCAAAGGGATAATCCAAAAATCAGGGTGAATACAACTATGATGCAGGTCAGACCAGAAGACAATATACTGAGAACGCTCAGAATGGAATGAATTCACAATACCTCGCGAAGAGGTAATGGGGTGTGGGTGTAACAGGTGTCAATACTCAGGTGATTTGGATCTAATTATGCAGGTGCGTTCATGACTGATGGGAAGGTGGGAATTGTTGTCAGAGGAATGAAGTTGCGCAGCTCCGGTGGGCTCAGAGGACGTCACAAAAACAATTTACTAAAGAATTACTAAAGTATTTTGTTTTAATAAAATTTGTATTTAACATAGTGTATATACCAAACATGTTTTTATTATAAAAATATGGGATTTTATAAAATGCTAGAAATATTTACAAATATTATATAAATGTAAATATTTCTAGCATTTTATAAAATCCCATATTTTTATAATGAAATGATTGATTCAATACATCTTATCCAGTTCAAACTCACCATGACATATTCTTTTGATGAATGTTATCTCTGATGGCTTCAGTCATGGAATGTCAATTTTCTCACAAACATCATGGAGCTCTTGAGGTTTCTCTTCAATGCAAGTTTTCATATGATCCACTGCATTATATGTACAATTCCAACGAGTTACATTAGGCACAACCAACATGCATCAACGTCTGTCTTTAATGTTGTCAGAAGCTTGGGTGCTTCTACTGTGCTTATTCCAAAGGCTTTGACGTTTGACGAAAGCTGCCCTTGAAATCTTTTTAAATGAAGAATCTTCCACAGCTGCCTCAGCTTCTTTGGTTGCAAACAAGTGAAGAGAATGGCAGGCACAGCGTTGATGGGCTGGCAAGTGGTAGTCATCCTTTGCGGTCTCTTTTAGAAATGCTGCAACATCAGTGAACTCAACAACTGCCTGTTCATCATTTTCTTCATCATTTTCAGTCACTTCTTCAGCTGCAAACACACTAAATGCTTTTACAAAATTTGAACCGTTGTCTGTAGTGGTTAACCACTTTGTTTTGAATGCTGAATTCCATGTATGACACTTTCAAGGATCTCTGCCAGAGTGTCATACATGTAAGTGTGCCTTCCTTTGATCCTTCACACAAGGTAAAGAGATGGTGTGTCTGAATCTATCCAATGGACAGTGACTCCCAGATAGCTCTTGTGATTTGTAGACCATGCATCTGAGGATGCTCATTCCTGCTCAGACAAAACTTTAAACATATCTGACTTCATGTAAATGTATTGATCCTCTAGCATACTGACTAATGCCTTTCTAGACATCACATATTCTTAATAATTCCATAAATTCTTCCCTTTCAACAATACTGAGGGGAAGAAGCCCCTGAATAACAAAATTCAGATCCAGCTTGTTAAATTTTGCCTGGGAAACTGGTGCCACATCCTTCATGAAATACTGAATTGGACTTGATGAGCTTGAGGAACTTTGTTCTTGAATTGAAGGTGTCGTAATCTTCTTACTGAATTGTAACTCATTCAGGTTAGATGGATGCAGTCTCCGATAGGCAAAATTAGAAATAAAAAATAACATTTTAAATGACATATGACATGCTTTAAAATTATTATTATGCCAGACAGAAATATAAGCCTACTATTTTAATACAACTGTACTATAACATAAAGGAATGTTTCTGAGTATATTAATTTTAACTTTACGGTAAGGTAGTTAGATGACAATACTCGTCTAATCCTTTCAAGTGAAGAAATTAGAAAACTTGACCTTTTATTTTGGCAAAAAATGCTTTGACAAGACCTTTACCTTTCTATGACACAAAAATTTGTAATTATCTGGCTGCCCACACAAATGTTGGAAGTTATGTGAAAGTTAAAGCTCCACTGTGTATTTCTTTGAGTTGATTCTTAGCAAAAAACCCTTTGTTCTTTCACAAATATGTGCTCATTCATGTGTAATTACTTCCACCTAATAATCAAAGTATTTTCGTAAGTGTAGAATCTTCCATTCACAATACATGCAATCATGCCCGCTCACCATGTTATGCCTCCATCTTTAAAATACATTAGCCAAAGAGGGACATACCTGGAAATTCAAGCTCGGCCATTCGCGCTTTTACACAAGTGGCACCGTGGCGAATGCCAGGGGGAGATTACTCACGACTGCCGGGAAATTTCAAAGCCTGTTGAAGATGTAAGATCATGCCTGTTCTCGAGGACATGTAATAGTAGCGTTGGCTCAAGCTATAAAGTAGTCAAAAACATTCGGCTGGCAACACAAACAGGGATTTTTCGTTTCAAAATAATAGCGCTCGTGGTTCATTGCAATAATCATTGTTTATTCTTTGCATGTTCATGTTCATGTTTTGCTAAAATTTGTATTCTGTTTGAATAAAACAGACTCTAGTGAATGTTTTTCAAATGTAATCGTGTTTTCACATGAGACACTGACAATATATTCAATCAAATTGTGTGTAAAAATATATTTGTTACTTTTATTAAAGCTCCACTGTGTATTTCTTTGAGTTGATTCTTAGCAAAAAACCTTTGTTCTTTCACAAATATGTGCTCATTCATGTGTAATTACTTCCACCTAATAATCAAAGTATTTTCGTAAGTGTAGAATCTTCCATTCACAATACATGCAATCGTGCCCGCTCACCATGTTACGCCTCCATCTTTAAAATACATTAGCCAAAGAGGGACATAC
>JACXGM010038224.1:0-10891 GCA_016801145.1 Umbra pygmaea
TGTGTGTGTGTCATAAATAGGACTGGGTGAGAGCAGGTGAATGGAATTTGGTTGATTGAGTCCAGGTTATGGGAAATGTAGTTCTGAGGAGGCAAGACCAGGGAAGCTGTAGTTCACAGGGAAGATGAACTGGGGAATGGGAAATGTAGTTCTGAGGAAACTAGGAAGGGGAAGCTGTAGTTCTCTGGGAAGAGGAACTAAGAAACGTTACAATTAGATGCCTATTATTGTTTGTTGGAAATATTTGTTTAAGGAACAGTATATTTCTCAATGCAATACACTTTTATCTTAGCAGAGTTTTACCGGTTAAGTGATTACCAATCATGCACTCATCATTTTACACTACATGGCACCTGTCAAGCTCCGAAATTTGGATTGTGTCATACATTTAATGAACCTCGTTGTAGCTTATGTTTCCCGCAGGAAATTATTGATAGGCAATTGTAGAGATTGTGCACCAGCACTGACGCTAAGAACAAGTGGTATTTATCAAAAATTAAGAGCAACACAATGTATTTGTGTAAATTACAAATAATATTTTTAAGTAAATCTGACAACGCAACTTTCAACTATTTTCAGTGTAGGTACCATATTTTTTTAAACATTAGACATATTGATCTGTTCTGTTACCTCTGTTTTCACTGATATTTGTTCAAGGCTTCTTTGAATGCCACAGCTTGCTTTTCACATTAGGAAAAAGACCACGCTCAGAGAATAGTCAGTTTACATAGACATTAGATTTGAATTCTCACGAAGAGCCAATATCCTTTTCTTGAAGGGAATGCTGACACTTCTGTACACTTATAGAAACGCTGTGTCATATTTGTCAGAATGTAAAAAGGGCTTGGATTCACAGTGCAATCAGGTATCAGAATTTGACAACAAATATGACAATTAAATCACAGTTCTGTTACATGTGATGCCAGGATGACATGACACAGTCCAACACACTTTGACACAGGTGATTTTACGCAGTGTACGACATCAACAGAGGCCACTGGGGGTCGCACATCTGCGGCAGCAGCAGAGACCTCCGGGGGTCTAACACCAGCACCAGCTGCAGCAGAGACAACCAGGGGACCACCACAGCCTGCTGCTGACACAGAGACCCCTGGGGATCCTCCACCATGTCAACCAGCTACTGTTGCTGCTGAGCTTTCTGGGGGTCAAATATCACTGGCAGCCAAAGTCCCCAGACACCGCCAGTGAACCCTCCTGGATGACATGTGCCTCCAGTCCCCCAACATTGCATCTTGGTATTTTGACCAGTTGTCCTTTTCTGGAAATAAATGCTCTGAATTACAATATTTTTATTTAGAATTTGGGAGAATTGTTTTCAGTAGTACTGAACAGAAACAAACACACAGTACAGGAACACAGAACAGGGAACAGAAATGTACACTCATACTGGGGGATAAGTGCTCAGATGTTGTCTTCAGTTATTGTAAATAATGTAGGTGTATGTGCCCCCAGTGTCTACTTCTGGTTGGATATCCCTGTTTTGAATATAACAAATCATGATCTATATTTTTAAGAAAAAATGTAAACAGATACTTTGTATCTTGTGTAAAAGGTAGGGGCATTGTTTGTAAATAGGTAGTGATTAAGAACCAAATCACATTTTCTTAGAGAATACTGTAATTAGAAAATAATCTTATCCAGACCGGTGGGTCACAGCTCTGTGCTGTTTAACTCGTGGATCACATCAGCCAGACTAATTAAATGCTACTTGACATTTAGTTAACGTGGCATGTTTGGGTGCAAGAATAATTGTGGAAATCTTACTGGTGGGGACAATCAACTGTTATGTTGATCAATGAGATAGTGAGCACTCAGTTCACATTAATAGTGACTACTCTCACTGGAAGCTTGTTTTCATCAACAACAGTAATTAGGATTAAGGCAAAGGCAGGATAAGGCCAGAATGTTATGGGCAAGGGTTTGGAGCAGGCTTAAATTTCATGTCATTGCCGGAAGGCTGAAGCTCATTGTTAGTTATGGTAGTACTTACCACAGTTTGTGTTCTGCTTGTCTTCATCTGTGTTGTGTCTAGTTTCTTCTCCTGAATTGAAATTCTAGCAGTACTGTTATTTCACTGTCTAAAGTGGTATGTTTTTCTTCCTAAAATTTGACTACATAGTTCAAGTATGGTATACTATCAATTATCTCCTGAAACACAGAAATTCATAGTTTTATGTACAGGTGTGCTCAAAAGTCTGCATACCCTGACAGAAATTGTGAAATTTCGGCATTGATTTTGGCACCTTTGTAAACCATACTGATAACAGAAATCACCCAAATGGCCCTGATCAAAAGTTTAGATATTCTTGAATGTTTTGCCTTGTTACAGACACACAAGGTGAAACAGACAGGTTAAAATGACAATTAAATATACATTTTTCAAGGCCGATACCGATAACGATTATTGGAAGACCAAAAAAGCCGATACCGATTAATCAACCGATTATTATTATTTTTTATGGAGAAATAATGACATTTCAAAAATACTCAAAAAACTAACTTTTAATATAGGCTAATTCTTAATATAATACACAAAATAGTTTCAAATCTCAAATAAATATATCAAATTATATAAATGTGTTCAAACAAAATGCAAAAAAAATGGCAAAACACATAGTAGGCATAGTACGATTTGTATTTCATACAACTTTGCCTATTAAATCTGTTTTGTAAAACGAACCCTTGGCTTTTGCCTTTTTAATCTGTGCATTTTGATAGTTGTCCTTTTATTAACCAATCATATTTTGGTGGTGCACAACGGGAGTACAGATATGACATAATTTCCAGAAGCACTTGATAAATATATCTGGTTTCAAAATCAATACACAAATATGACAAAGAATATAAATATAACAAAAGCATTATCTGAGAAAAATGGGATTTCGTCTTTAACTACAGAATTATTCTCTTGTGCAATGAGTTGGAATAGCCAAATGTTCTTCTCTCTTTTCGCCACCATCTGACTCAACATCAGAAATAGGATACTTTCAAAACGACGTTTGGGAACACTAGCGACGTATATTCCCTGCTAACATTAATGCCTTTTGATTAAATGTGGAAGTAAAAAAAAACTGTCATCTGTGTATCGTCTTGAATAGGCATCGTATTTTGACACATGTTTTATGTGCGCAAAAGTGCGCAACAATGACAGTCCATTGTTGAATGGACATATTAAATCAGCACTTGTTTGGTACCAGTACCCGATTTTGATCTACTGTTGGCTGATCTGATGATTAATTATAAATCCCCCTTACTCATCATATGCAACGCAATATAGCTAGTTAACCATTGTGCAGCAGTTTTTTCTAAAAACAGGTCGTTTTTCCCTAAAAGCCTTGAGGAAAACAGAACGGATAGAAGTTTTGGCTTATAAAAAATGGGTTATGTTGGAATGAAAGCACTGAACCCACTATTGTAGACGAATATTAACCATGTGAAGCTAACAAGTGATTATATGCGACTGATTTTAATTTATCCCCTTTCATGCTAGCTACAAATTTACCAAGTCTAACGTTAGCTGCGAGTGTAATGTTAACTAGCGTCACATGCCGTGATGTTTCTGTTATTCTAACATTCGTTTTCGGGGCATCAGAGAGCAACGCAGGCATATCAGTGGCGCCGAAATGAGGCACAGAAATCCGCGTTGCTATTCCGTCTGGTAGATACGGGTAGTTAAAACACAGGTGCCATATTAGCAGCGGGTCTACTCTGTACCAACCATAGACTGTTACCAACCCTAGCAACGACGCTAGCAAAGCAAAGCCAGTCCTTCACTAGCCTATGGTGCGGTGGTTTCTTTTAACTTCTTTCTCTGCATTGAGTTGACAACCCTCTCAAATATAGACAAACAAACAGAACAAATAATAAAAGTCTCAGATCCACTGTCTGTGATTGCAAAGTTCTAGCTTAATTATTGTGACATGACAGCTATGAATATCCAAAGTAGCCAAAAGTCCTGTCGCCAATTCATTTTTTTTCTCGAAGTTGGCAGTAACATGTCATACGTTTTTTCATTAAATAGGATTTATAAGAATTTAATCCTTACTGTTTTCTCAGATGAACAGCTCCTTCCTAAGTCACTGTATGAGATCTGCTCACTCTGGTAATTGACTCTAGGAGCAGCGTGCATCGTACACGTGTTCTACAACAACAACACCAGGGCTTGGCGACCAGGCTGCCCACAAGATGCGCCTGCTTAATAATCGGCTTGATATTGGCCGATGCCGATTATGTAAAAAATGTCAAAAGATCGGCCGATTAATCTGCGCACCGATAAATCGGTCGACCCCTAATACAGTGTGGTTGTTTCAAGGAGCACAATACGGCGATACTTAACAAAATTTAGCTGCATGGTCAAGTTGCCAGAAATAAGCCTTTACTCCACCAGTGCCACAAATAAGCCTGGTTACAATATGCCCGACAACACCTTGACACGCCGCACGGCTTCTGGCATACAGTAATTTGGAGTGCCGAGAACAAAATATAGCTTTATGGTCACAACCATAAGTGCTATATTTGGAGAGTGGTTAACAAGGCCTATAGCGAAAAACAATACCATCCCCACTCTGAAGCATGGTAGTGGCTCACAGAAGTTTTTTTGGGGGGTGAGCTCTAAAGACACAAGGAAAATTTATGGCAAGATTAATGCAGCATGTTATCAAACAATACTGCCAGACAATTATTCTGCACGAAAGCTGTACATTGAGTGCGCTTGGACATTCCAGCATGACAATGACCCTAAGCACAAGGCCAAGTTGATCCTCCAGTGGTTATGTCAGAAAAGGGTGAAGGTTCTGGAGTGGCCATCACAGTGTCTTGCACTTAATATCATCGAGCCACTCTAGGGAGATCTCAAACGTGCAGTTCATGCAAAACGACCAAAGACTTTGCATGACCTATATGCGTTTTGCCAAGACATTTGTTTGTTTACATTATTTTACCTGCTTACTCATGTAATGGTATATCTATTACCAATTGTCCATGGGTATGCAACCATTTGAGCCCAACTGTAAATAATACATTCCTTTGTTGATTGGTGTGCATTTCTTCCAAATTAGGTAATTTCTTTAATATTGCTGTTTATATTAACTGTACATTATGTGTAAAGAATACACCTAGTTGCAAACATGTTGTTTGTTGTAGCCAGTTTAACTATGTTACCTGCACAAGCAGGCAAATTACGGCTGTATTGGGATTAAAGGTTTGATCTAGATTCACAGTGTTCCTTCATGTTGATCTCAATGAAACAGTGAGATCATGCCATTACTCCCTAAATGCAATTTAGAAAGAGTTGGAAGATTAGACATGCTCGGTGGCAGAATGTGGTGAGGTGCAGCTGCTAGCACAGAGGGTTTTCCGGAAGCCACATTCTTCACTCCACCCCGAAGACCCCCACCATCCTGTTCAATTGATGTTAATAAAAAGCTTTCTTGGTGGTGTATTGCAGCACCATTTCAAAAGGGGGCGCTATAGCATTGGCAATAATAAGATATTCCTATGCATATGAGATTTATCTTAAAGCTGCCTACATGATTCTTGAGGTTCAGTAGGTGTTAGACATGCCTGTAGAGCTTCTAGTGGCAGGCCATACAGCACAGAGAAAAACAAAATCAAACATCAGCATTGATGAGGTCAGCTAAATTGTGTTTGTTTGTAAGGAAATCAGCCAATTGTTTAGGAAAATCATGAATGCCTAATTCAGCCTGCTAGAGACAGTGAAAAAAGGCAGCCTCAAAACCCATACATAGCACATCTATTAAGACGAGAGAAAAAAACAATTATATTCTGGAGGAGAAATTATAGTTTTTCTGTTTGCAAAGACTATTTCAGTATAAAGATATGCCTAAGTCTCAGAGGGATAAATACACTGTATTTTGTGGGAAAATCTTTGAATATGTGAAGGTTTTATATACAGTATACAGCACTTTTCATTCAATAATTTATATTATTCAATGTCATAAGTGACAGTCCTTTACTAGCATATATACATTTGAGCTGCTTTTTATTTAATAGATTAAAATGTTATTGAATAAAACACTGAGGACCAGTGGAGATTTTGTTATTGCATGTTTCCCCAAGCAGTTTTCCCTCTGAGTGCAAAAGGATCCACATAACTAACTTATTTATTTGGGTGTACACTTGGGTAAAAATACATTTCAACATCAGAGGTAAAATAACTCATCTGTAAGGAGAGCATAATGTTTTATTTATATTTAGTTGCCAAAAGAAGTGGACAATCAGTGCTCTTCAAAAGTTATACAAAAAGAAGAAAATTGCCAATATAACAGGGTCTGAAAGAATAGGGGTGGCTTTGAATATTGAATCACACATTATATCACATACACCAATTCAGAATGTGGAGCAGACAACATTTGACAGACAGAAAAAAAGGACCTATTCACTACATGGCAGCATAATCAGATACCAATGAAAAGCCAGCATGATTTCTGGACATCCTTTCAGTGACCATAAAATTGACTCCTACACATTAAATTAACTCTCAGTGTTACCTATATACACACTGAATAGTGTTAATTTAACACTTAGGGTGTTGATTTAACACTGACATTTTTACTGTGTAAACAACCAAGGTAGAACCAAGGTGTTTCTAACATCACAAACTGCGAATCTCCTATCTCTAAGCACACTGGAGGAAGAGATCTGAGGGGAGGGACTTCGGACATGGTCCTCCAATGCACTTGAAATGACGTTGAAGAAATTGTGTAAATCAACAATTTGATGCTAGTAATGTTTTAATACCGGCCACTGCCACTTATGGCCTATTTATGTTAGCAGAAGAGTTAACTTCATTCTGCTCCTGTTCTGGGTGTCCTCATTTCCCCTCTAAGCTCCCTCACTTTTAGATGTGCAAGGCATGCAAAATCCTGCATCTGTTACTCACATCTATCATTGCCCTCTCATCACAACAGCTGGATTCACTTAGCCTATTGACAGTAAATTTGCCATTTCTTCCAGAAACGACACCTGAGGCCTTGTTTATAACAACTTTGAAAAAAGTGCCCACTTAAAGCTAGACTGAACTTTGGTTTAGAGGGAATGCATAATGAAAAACATACAAAATTAAAAATAGCGTGACAACCCTATAAATTCCATTATTTTCAATAAACACAAATGTGTGTATGTTTATATCAGTGGGACCAACACATGTAGAAAATGTGTCTACAGTATGTGTCGGAAAGTAGAGTTAAAAAAATACCTTTAGACATTTGGGCAATTACGGTGCAAGAAAACCCCCACAATAATAACAGAACTGACTTAGGTATCATATCTTTTTTAATATGTGATGTGTTGGAGCCCATCTCAGCACCTCTGTGTAACAGCTCAATGAAAAATGAGGGGCATAGCAATGACCAAACTCACTAGGGAAAATGTTGAGCAAAAGTAATCAATTATCACACCTTCCATTGTTTTCCCTATGCCACAGCTCCTTGATTATGTAAGGGAATTAGCTATCGATCAGCTAAGTGAGCTAGCAGGATGGCTACCAGCCAGCCGCACAACAAAACTGCATTCAGTGAAGCAGAGTGTTGCCAGTTAAGCATGCCACATTTTACTTGTCTTGTGCCTGAGTTATGACTAAGGAGGAGTTAGCAAGTTAACACTGTTCTAATCATATATTGAAGGCAGGCTTATACTCAGGTCAGCATAACTGAGGAAGAATGGAGAGACCTCACACCATATGCCAAGCTTAAAGATGCAGCTCTCTTGGCTTATCATCATTATTAGAACTATTGGATCTCAACGTTTTCACTGTTTCATTATATGAGCTTAAATAAAATACTTACTATATTGTTATTATTATCATCACTAGTTGATATATTTGTTTAGTTAACTTTGCTCATCGCTACATGTAAAAAGTGAGCTTATTTTACTAGAATTTGTGGTTGTCCTACCTGTGTCTCTGGATATAATTTTTTTAATAACCAAATGTAAAAAAAATATATGATCTATAAAAGCAAAAAATTTACAGCCAGATCGAGAAATATCATTGACAATTACGAAAAAATGCATTCCAATGGTATTGAATTGTTTTTTGTTTCCTATTTTAAATCAAATTCCTTCTTTTCCAGATCCAACCTTGTTTTACATGCACCACAGATGAGCATATTTGCCTCTAAAGAATGCTCAAAACTGTAAGCAAGGAGTCTTTGTGTTGTATTGGACATGTGGCACTAGTCTTTCTATCACCTGATATCTCACAACTCTGTAAATCTGAGCCTGAGATGTTGTCATGACACATTTTGTAGCTTAGGTCCCATATCTAACATAACATTTAAAGTTAAGTTGGTCAGCAAGACAGTGTTACGAAGCAGATATTTATTATTATTTACTTTTTTATACCACATTTTACAAAAACAAATACTTCCATCCAAATTTCATGATGTTTTTCAATTTACATTTTGCAATCAATGGCAATTACAACAATTCCCTGGCAAGACTCAGAGTGTAAAAAATCTAGATGATTTCTCAGATGCAAATTTTGCCGAGCCGTTCAAACACCTATTGCGAGTTCTCCCGGGCAGCAGCGGGCCAATCATGGAGTACCCCAGAACAAAATGCTGGTAGTAACCAGTGAGGCCCAGAAACAATGATACACCTTTTTCATCCCTGGGCTGTGGCCATCTTGTGATCCACTGGGGCTAGGGGCACCTGCCAGTACCCCTTTGTAAGGTCCAAGGTGGTGATGTAGCAAGCTTCCCTAATCTACTCATGGCATGGGATAGGCATCGAATTAGGAGATAGTGTTAAGTGATCTGAAATCTTTACAGAAATGTATTGACCCATCAGGATAAGGTATAGGGCTGGACCATTCACTGAGGGAGGGTTCTACGATGCCTGTTTTCAGCATATCTTGTGTTTCTTGAACCATCTCCCGTGGTGCTTCCGAATCCTATAAAGCCTAAAGCAAACCTTCTTCCCTGGCTTTGTGGTTATGTGGTGTTGTAAGAGTGTTGCTTCCCCAGGGAAGGTGGAGAATACTCAAAAACTTCAGCTGGTCCAGCTCCCTTCACTGCGCCCTCATCAGAGCCTCTTCAT
Organism: Umbra pygmaea; assembly: GCA_016801145.1. Taxonomy (NCBI): domain Eukaryota; kingdom Metazoa; phylum Chordata; class Actinopteri; order Esociformes; family Umbridae; genus Umbra; species Umbra pygmaea. The sequence continues at coordinate 9,079 of JACXGM010038224.1, forward strand.
ATTGCACCTCCCCTCTCCTTTGTCCAGTACCCATACTTTCGTTCATAGCCATCAGGACCTCTGACTATCTGTCCTCGTACTGCTTCAAGTGGTTGATGTGATATATTAGTTCAGCCTTCTGTCACCTCGGTTGCCGTACTCCGTAATGTACAGGGTAGACCTTTTCCCTTACTTCATGTGGCCCTGCCATTGGGCCAGCAGTTCATGGCTGGGGTGGGGAACGAGGAGTAACACTTTGCCACTGGCTTGAATTCCCTGGGCTGTGCCGTTCGGTTGTAGGCCTTCTTTTGCAGTTTTTGGGCCAGAATGCCCCTCCATGGATGGCCTTAAAGTAATTCAAAGGGTGAGACACCAGTGGGCGCTTGAGGGACCCCCTGGAGCATGAACATGAGGTGTGGCAGCAGCATATTCCAGTCCTTGTCATCTTCGTCAACCACTTGACGCAGCATGCGCTTAAGAGTCTTGTTGGTGCATTCACGAAGGCCGGCTGTTTGTGGGTGATAGATGCTGGTGCATATCTCATTCTTCATGACCTGCGCCATGAAGGAAGTGCACTGGTGTCTGTCAGTATGGACACCCTTGAAAACATGTGGAATAGTTCCATGGCGATGGTCTTTGTGGCTGTCAAATTTGACTTTTTTACATTTTAGAAATTTCGCTGATGTTCTTATCCAGAGCGACTTACAGAAAATAAATTGTTTTGGGATGTATGTTTATTTGATCTGGTAGAAAGTGGAAAAATTTGCTTGCAAAACAAAAACCTTTGCTTGCAAAATATGGAGCTACATTTGTGTCTTTATATTGCAATCAAAACATTTTGCTTTGCAAACAAAACTATTTTTTTCAACAAAAAAACATGTTTTAATCACATATTATATAATATACATATAAAAAAGTGGAAAAACTTTTGCTTACAAAACAAAACGTTTTGCTTGCAAAACCTAAACCTTTGCTTGCAAAACATATTTTGTTGATGAACTCTTGACCCCATTCCTGTCGGCTTCCCAATTGGTCAACACAGCAGAACGTCAGAACGTCATTGAACTTAACTCTTTTGGTTCAAACGTAGCCGCGTGTAGAAAATCACACATCTTTACCTACCAAGGCTATTTAAATGCGTTCGCGATATCATGCCAGGCAAAACGGTGTTGTAGATTACACCATTAATAACTTCAAATGGAGTTGGCATGAAATACGCCAACAGAAGAACTTCATAGCTTTAATGACGCCATTTGGAAAGAAAAACTCCAAGTGGGACCCATCCTCTACTTCAACAGTAAGTCATTTGTTATTCAGACAGTTATTCGTCGTATCTACAAAGCATAGTTACCTTTGCAAATTTGGGTCATCTAATTGTTCATAATTCTTACTTTACTGTAGCTAGTTAGTGTATTTACAATATGCATAGACACATGCAATTGCATGTATGTACAGTAATGTTGATAAGGAATATAGTTTGGCTAGCTAGCTGTGTCGACAAGTAGCCTTATACAAACCATGTATTTATCAGTAGATGGTGAAAATCTACCGCACTATAGTACTATCACACACATTAACACTGAACTGTTCATGTAAGCTAACTTACCTGAGATATCAGAGACTGATAATCTGTCCTAATTTAAAGGAGTGTTCCACAGTAAATCAGTTTCATAGTATACCATTTACAAACGTTACCATAGATGATTTATGTCATATACACGTCTGTTCTTTTTCAATATATCAGAGAAAAGCCGATAGTATATTTCAGTTCCTTTCGCATCCACTGGGGGGCTTCTGTATCAGTCTAAACTTGAGTTACCACAACTCCCAGAAT
>JACXGM010038225.1:0-10864 GCA_016801145.1 Umbra pygmaea
ACAACTGACACAGTTCAACATAGGCTTTTATTTAGCAACGGTAAAATTGAAATGTAAAAATAATAAGTATGGGTGGAGAGGCTGGGCGGAAACAAAGCAAAGAACATATATTGAAAACCCCACCCCTAACCTAACTAACCCACTAAAACACACAACTAAACTACCTGGCACTCGATCAAGGTGCCCTAACCAAAGTACAGGGGGTGGGTGCACAGATCTAACCCTGGTGTGTATAGACAGAGGTATGTCCCTACGGGTGGTGTAAGCCCATGGGCATCTGTCCTAACACTCCCACGTGTTCCTCTCCCCCTCTGGGAAAAGACAAAAGGAAACAAAGGGTTAATATTCTGCCAGTGGTGTAAAAAGTACTTGAATTTCATACTTAAAAGTACAGATATCGATTTTAAAAGTGACTAGTAAAAGTACAAGTCACCCATAAGTAAAAGTCTTAAAGTAGTTCATCTTAAATGTACTTAAGTATCAAAAGTATTTATCTGGTGTTATAATGTACTCAAAAGTATCAAAAGTGAAAGTACAAAGAGAGAAAAAAGACATTGTTTTCTTTTTCTCTCCAAGCATTATTTATTGTCTCCCTACATCACATTGAACATGAACCATCACTTTGAACTTTAACTTAAATAGTCACTAAAATCCTTTCTCCTCTTGCACCCTCCCTTTACCTTATTGCCAAATTCTTCTCTCAACTCCTTTCTCCTCTTGCTTCCTTCCTCACTGTCTCATCTTGTCTCTCTTCCTCTCCATGTCCTCTTGCTCACTCTCCTTCCTCTTGTTTCCTTTAATTAAAATAGAAAAACTTGCAGTACATCTTCAAGCCGTGCTCTCTCTGGGCTGAAGACAAGTCCTGCTATGCTAAATATTCATTCACATGCTGCAGAGGCTGGTAGAGGTGTATTCAGCTTTACTGACAACTTGCAGACCGCATGGAAGGACTTCTGCAGATGTGTAAAAAGTATTGGAGAATGACACTTGAGTAGAAGTAGAGCTACTGTGCTAAAAAAAAGATCCGAATTTAAATGAACTTAAGTACCTAAGGTAAATGTGTGGTCTTAAATGCACTTAAGTACATAAAGTAAAAATTGTGTTACATCTGTCAATGCATAATATAAATGGCAAAAGCCATAGAACTCATATCTGAATTCCAATCACTTGTTGAGGTGCTCTAGTTGGTGTAAATAATTCAGCAATCCAGACATGTATTTTAAATTATATGGTGTTTTTAAAACAAATTTTGACTGGATTGTATGATAATGATATCTGAAAGTTGTGATACAGTACCTGTATACTATATTTTTTTGTTTCAAAGTAGTCAAGCCATAATCTGAACGCAAATGTTTGGGAAAATATTTCATAAACGTTTGTAGGACAGTGGTTCTCTAACCTCTCCTTAGGTGCCACCAGCCAGTCCATGTACTTAAACTAAGCGAGCACACCGGATTCAACTACTAATCAACACGTCAGTCATTAGTGAATCCAATCTGATAGTTCGGGGCTACAGCTAAACTTCGTAAACACATCTGGGAGGGATCACTGGGGAGAGGTTTAAGAACCACTGGTATAGGGCATGGCCATTCACAGAACTTTTAAACTGCATGTGCTAAAATGAGAAAAACAAAGGCACCAAAACATAAACAAAAAAAATTGCAACCGTGACACAGACTATTTTTGAGAATTGTTATTGTTTTGATTATTTAGTTGACTTACAATATCATTATATTATAATAGCCTATATAAAATGATTTAAGTTCTACTTAGTTAAACAATGAAGTATACAAGTATATTATTTCATTAATGTTTCATATGATTTTGATTTATTAACATTATTTGTGTGTCATTGAAAGGAGATAAAGGTGCCACAATCTAACGTAAAGAATTTCACAAAACAATTTTGGACCAAATTAAATTGCTTATCAGCAATAAGCAAATCAATAAAATAGGGAAATTCAATTATGCCTTACAGTACTATAGTAGTATACTATATCTGATGTAATATCATTCCCAATTTCCCTGAATATGTTGCCTGATAAACTTGTTGTCAACAATAGGCATAATATCAAACATACAGAAATATAGTTATCAAAAAGGCTAGGTAGAACGGATGATTTTCAACACAGCCCTTCATAATCTAACATCCTAATTCTCGAACACAAATCTAATATTACATTTAATGCTAATACATTATGATGTGAAGGCAAACAATGTATTGTCACTAAACAACATTATTAGGTCTGTGATATTTAGCTGACTGCTGGTAAGCTAATCAATGCATTGTTTCACTTTGGCCAACCTAAAATTAACTGCAGGCTGCTTGGCAAGTTAGCAAGTAGATACTTGGGACTACACTACAGTTCTTGGTGGGTTAAATGCATGGCTAAAGCGATTGGATAACGACTTAACGGAGATATTAGTAAATCATTTGTTTGCGCATTTCCTCCAATACGACTAATTTTAATTTTGTAGCGAGTAACTACTGTATTTTGGAAAATGTAAAGAAGTAAAAGTATCAATTGTTGTAATAAAATGTTGTGAAGTAAAAGTACAAAGTTGGCAGACAGATGCATACTCAAGTAAAGTACCGATACATGAAAAAATACTTAAGTACAGTCTCACAACACACTAACATACTTTCACACTAGATAGGCCTATCACTCAAACCCCAAACACAGCTCTCACTCTAATAACTAATACACACACTGCCCGACTAACAAAACCCACACCAACCAGACCTTAGACAGCTACCAGAGAGGACCTCCACAGAGGTAACCTCACACACAGAAAGAGAGAGTACGAACAAACAGAGGCACAGGTATACACTGAAGGGAAAGGCTTGATGGGAAATGTTGAATGGGATCAGCTGGACCAGATAATGAAGGGGAGGAGTCAGTGATAAGTGATGATTGGCTTGATGAGGGGATCTGCACCACCTGTGGGGGGGAAACACAAACACTGAACATAGGACAAGGTAAACCCAGCCATTTACCCACTGTACTGATGGACGTAACAGCGACATTGCTGGCTGATGGCTGAAACACGTGAAACTGTCTGAAACTGCAGACCGTTGTGTAAACTAAATCGAAATACTGCCTCTCATTAATAATATGAACATTTCACGAAGCCATTCTTACAATTAACAGCTTGTGGTGAAATACAAATAAAATAAAACAAGATTGTAGCCAACGTAAATGCAAATGAAGACACATTTGCAAAAAACACTCACATATGGTCTGTAATTACGTTGGCATGTTGTGAAAATCATCCTCATAAATAATGTTAAACAGAACAAATCATGTTTAAAACTGATATTCTTGTCGATGTCTCTGTCTGGTGTAGCAGATAGATAAACAGATGACGATAGATAATAAATAGATTGTCTATTGTCCATTGGGTAAAGTTGTTTTTATAGTATATGTTGTCATCAGCTACAGAATCATAGTGTTAATTTATTTTTATTTTGAAATGTGCAATAAATTCCATTTACAAATAATTATTTCCCATTTACAATTAGATTAATACTGACATCTGTAGATTATCAGATAAAGTCAAATGGATGGTTATAAAAAGCCATTCCATCACAATGCATATTGACGCACAATGGCTGATCTTGCGCTGTTAGAATATAATAGTAAAAATAATAATAATAGCCTAATAGTGCATTTTATTTAGTGGCACCTTTCATAACACTCAACAGGATTTCTGGCGATTGGCACTTTCCTCAGGGAATTGGGTGACAGGTTAGGGATATCTCAGCCAACCCTTAGCCGGGTTATGCCAGACGTGTTAGTCAGTATAATAGGCTTGTCTCATAATTAACTGCGGGTGAACAGGCAAACACAAAAGTACAATTTGTAGCTATGTCCAGTTTCCCAAATGTATTAGTGCTATTGACTGCACTCATGTTGACATAAGGGCACAGAATGAGAAAGAAAATGCTTTCATTAACCGTAAGCATTTTCATTCCATCAATATCCAAATCATTTATGATGCAGACATGTTGCTGACTAATGTAACTAATCTTCCCCCACCCGTGGCAGACTTTTGCAATGAAGCGCTAGACGCTTTTTGTCATTGACTTTGATATCTAACCACTTTTTTTATTTCGGCTATGGTCCGACTTTCTCAGGCTGCTGCATTTACAGCTTCTGCAAACCTTTGCCACTCCAACACCTTTTTGGCATTAGTAATGGACACACTGTGCCCTCCAAACAACATTTTCCTCCTCTTTTCCACCTCGCCAACAATAATTGCAACTTTACATTGAGTGAAGTTTCTTTTTTTGATTTTCCTCTGTGTTTGCCATGATTTCTCAATCAATGAATATTAATTTCAGGGCGTTTCACTGACTATTTATGGCCAACTAAGGGCGTGACATGTAGCCGCAAAAGCTGTGATTTATAAAGGGAAAATGGCATAGGACGTGCGTGCGCACAGTTTTATAAATCTGAGTATTTATCTTCGCCATTTCTGACGCAAATCCACCACAAAGTTTTATAAATGAGGCCCCAGACCTTTTCGCATGACATCTCTCATCTCGAACAATATACGTCAATTAATGGGAGGCAACAATATAGTCAGGTAAGCGACTTGTTCTTCAGGGCATTCCCAGGGATTCCCATGTTATACATCACAATGCTATTTGTCTCATCCAAAGAGATTTGGGAACATCTCTTTGGACGTGCCAAATGCTAAATATTTGGCACATCCCCACCAACTGAAAAGGAACAACAGCAGGAAAATATAAAATAGTAACAACATCTTTACTTGTACAACCGATCTTTATTGGTATTTCATAATGACATCATTACAATTATTACAAAACATAATCCCATCTAAAATTTGTATGTCTGTTTAATTTTGTGTCTGCTGACTGATCTTCTTTTGCTGCTGCATGGCATTGGCTACCCTCACAAAGCGCACATCATTTTTGTAGAAAGGTGACACTTAATCTCCCCTCGCCCAGACCTGCTTTGATGGGCACTCATCTTACACCAGGCGCAATTGACTTTTTACACAAACTTTTCCTTCCACAGACACGCATCGGTAAATTAGGGAATTAACTTGCGTTCGTTGGGCGGTTCAGCGAAAAGAAGAGGCGTGTTCCGGCGCAAACGTTCCTTGGTGCTATCTTGCAGTTCCCGAAAAAAATTCTGCCACTGACCAGGAAAAATCTGGTTAAAAGTCAGTGGCATGTTATATTCATTTCCTATTTTAAGGGCGCATGCTTAACCATAATGTAGCGTGTGCACAACACCCATACACTTTGCTCCTCTCATCTACACAAATGCAGCAGTTCTTTATTAATCATTGTGGTGTCCGAAGCTGTGAAAAAATAGGTATACATCTAGTGTACACATTTATCCAAATTATTATGAATGAATTATTCGCACAGATATACATCACCCTCAAGGGAACCAATTCAATCAACATACAAGTCATTTGCAATGCTAATAGTAAAATCACCCATGTCTTTGTGAATTAGCTCTACTCTGGCTCAAGCCATGACTCTTATGGCAACTTTGTCATGAGGAATCCCCCCTTGGATGGGTGGCTGTAAAGGGGACAATGGCTATCAGTTAAAGACATGGTTAATGATGACACAATTTATGATGCCAGCAAGTGTGTGAAATGCTGTTTAATCAAAAACACACACAAACACGCAGTGTAGCCTTATTGCACGAACATTCGGCACACTGAAAATGCGCGTCAGGTGTTTGGATGGAACAGGAGGTACACTACTGTCGCAGCATTCTTTGTGGCTTGTTCTGTTTTACGCAACATTTCCATGAATCATGGATGTGTTGATGACATAAATTATAAAATATTAGAGGACTTAAGGACACGTGAAGTTGAAATACATGTGCCGTTGCCACAACCCAAATGGCCAAAAATACAGAACGGGAGAGGAGAGCTTATTTGACAGAAGAGTGAATCCAAAACAAAGTAATCTCTGTCTAATGTTAGACTACATTGCAAAAATATTACCATGCATTCATAACCTCGTGATTCAGTGAGAGTGAGTCCAAAACATCGGAAAGTATGTCTTGTGACATTTCTTTATTTACATTTTGTAAATAGAAAAATCAATAGCAATTCCCCGTAATAATAGCAATCCGCCATGAAACAAGTGCTCCTGCTCTTAAAGGGAATGTGAGATGACGCTCCGATTGGTTTATTGCACGTTACGCCCAAACCACACCTATGACTAATGAAGCTACTTCAGACCTACCCATTTTAGATTTGCGCAACAGTGCCCGGGACCCTCCCACCATGTCACTTGCATTTTGTGTTTGATACTTGCATTTTATATCGTTAAAATAGGGCCCATTGTGTTACAAATTATTTTACAAAACACCCAAACCCCTATATATGCTGACTAGATGAAACAAGCTATTCTCAAACAAAAAACTTGTGGTTCAACATGTAAAGTATTTCAATATTCAAACTGGCCTATACATAAGTAATTTTTTTTCATGTCTTAATAGCAGTCTCACTTGCGAAAATAATCACCAACTAGTGTCTGTATAAATAACAACAAAATGTAAAATATCAAATAATTGGCATCCAACCAGATAAACTATAATTATGTTTTTATTGAGTACATGAGAAAGATATTCAGTAGGCAAATCAAATTATATAAAATGGACAAGTATGTAATGCTAAGTAAAGTTAAAAAAGGACGAACGACGATATACAGTACTTTAAAAAATATTTTAAAGAAATGTGCGGAATATTCTGCATTTTACATTCTCAGTCGATTCTAGAGGTTCACCGATTTATGATTTTTCAAGGCAGATACTGACTAACCTTCATTGGAAGACCAAAAAAACAAATACCGATTAATCGACCGATTATGATTTTTTTGGGGGAATAGTGACATTACAACAATACTGAAAGAACAATAAACTTTTATTGTAACTTCTTAATATAAGACGATTTGTATTTGATACAACTTCGCCTATTAAAGATGTTTTGTAAAACAAAATTATCATGAATGCCTTTTAATTAAATGTGGAAGTAAAAATTGTGTATTGTTTTGAATATCATATTTTTTAAATTATAAACATATTAGCACCATTTGTCAATCATCTGAAAATTATTTCTCAGACTTATCTTCACTAAATATCCCTTTAGTTTTTTACCTATATTATAAAATATATATATATATATACATAAAATAAATTATGTATTTCAATTTGGGAAAAATTGGCTGGTAAAAATTCGAAGTGGCTGGTAAAATTTCGGCATTTACCAGCCACAGTGGCTGGTGGACAAGAAAGTTAATTTCCCAACCTGAATGCAATGCTACAATTAATAAAACTATGAATTTTATATTTGTAGGATCTGCCTTTGCGGAGATTGGAATTTGCAACTGGCTAACTAAAAATGTCACCCGCAACACCATATTGGTTGTGTAGGTTTCCATGAAAAAAAAACGTATTGCAGCGTCCCACTGAACAGGCAAAAGGTTCGTCTCACAATTATCCTTTATTCAGGAATAACACAGGTCACGGTAGGCCGTAACCATGCCTGGAAGTACAACTACCTCCGCTCTATAAGTTGGCAGACAACGAACACTCAACCTTGCCGACTCGTGTTCAGCCAAAAGAAGAGAACAATGCGAACATGTACCCTAATACAGCGTGTGGCCCGCCCACCCCCCAAACAAAACAACCCTAAAACCAAACAGGAAGAAACTGTACTTTGATATACTGTATAATCAATTGAATAAAACAGTAATGGACATTTCATTTTTAAAAATGTGTGCATATGATTGAGGCAAAGAGATTTTCTCATGCATGAAAAGATATCAAACAAATTTCCTGAGCAAATGCTTAGAATATGCCACCTCGCGACCATTTATTGTTTTCTTTTAAACTGCCAGCAAAAATTTAATTTGGTTGGCTGAAGTACAGCTCAGCCCCTTTTGCACCACTATCTTGTGACATCTGTACCTCACCTCCACTTTTTTTGGTAATGCATTTTCTTCTGCACAGAGTTTGGTATGGCATAACTTGCTCATTGCCTATACACATTGTTATACATACACACACATTTGTACTCAACTACAGTATGTTGTTAATAGTATCTCCTTTATGCACATGATCATGCTATGTCAGTGAGTTACCCTTAAGCACACAACCTAATGCAAAGAAATCAGTGGGTGCATGTTTCTCATTCAGTGGTCAAACCAATACGTGGGGTTTCAGGTCTGAACTGAAAGTCAGTCAAGCTTGCTTCTGTCAGCTTCCATCTGGGTTTGGTTTGCCACAAAATCAGTAGAATGAAAATACCCCAGTTCTTGGCCATCCCTGAATATATTAAGAATGCTCTTTAGCCCATCCATAAACCAATGCAGTGCTTTAAAGCGTGGAAGAGGAGTGCCGAAGCAGTATCATTAAAATAATTTTTCATATACATACATTGCATGATTATCAGTACAATTGGAGACAGAAAAAAAAACATTTTTACTCTTGCCCCACGACAATGACCTAATTCAGTAAGCAAGACACATGGTTTTAATTACTAATATTACTTTATTAATTTAGCCTTATTCTAGTATTTTAGTTTTAAGTCTTAAAGGTAAGCCCAACTTGCAGACAAAAACTATAACAAAAGAAATGTTCAACAGTGCAAGTTTATAGCAACAACAGTTTATGCATCGTCACTAGAGTTCATTCAGATTTACTACATAAAGCAATAAAACCACTTCAGAGGGGTCCACCCAGGTATTTTAAGAATGGAAAGGTGTGTTGGTACTATGGCGGGGAGTGTTCAGCCCTGTGGGCTAGGGTTCCAGACAATCCGTCCATCCCCCAGCCTCACTGTACCCCCTGCCACCAGCTCCAAGGCGGCAGGAAAAGCCCGATGCTCCGCCTCCTGGATACGATCCGATAGACTCTGCTCTGTGTCATTCATCAGCACCGGCACCGCCTCCTGCACAATGATGGCTCCAGCGTCAACCTCTTCCTGTGGAAGAAAGTTCAAGAGATTTAGAAACCAGAAGGTTTTTGACCCTCCAGAACTGGAGTTGAATAGACCTGCCCAAGCCTCTAACCATAGGAAGGTGGTTACGTTACATGTGGTTACGCTTATGCCTAATTTATCAAAGAAAACCATTCAGATTAAACCTGTTTTGGGGGGTCCTGAAACGAGTAATTTAAGGCCATGACAGGTGAAAGTAAAGCATTAACTTATAGATATATAAAATATGTTTTTGCACTGGCACAGGCTCACAGCATACAGTATGATTGCTCTGATAATTATTTTACTATAGTCGAGCAGGAGCTGTTCTGAATGCTCTACTTACAGCCACAAAGTGCACGGTGCAGCCAGTGACCCGTGCCCCTGCCTGCAGTGCCTGCTTTTGGGCATTCACCCCTTTGAAGGAGGGCAGCAGGGATGGATGGATGTTAAGCAGTTTTCCTATAACATGGATGAAGCGAAACACATTTTATTTTACAAAAAGTTTCACCTAAACCCTAACCTCTGAATTAGAACAGCCCATTTCACAATGAAATGTGCCGACATGGTCATATTTCCCTGTGCTATTACTGCAGTGGGTTATGGTTAGGGTTTAAAAACATGTTCACACTGCTGGTTGTCATACCATTCCATTTCTTGACAAAGGACCCTGTGAGGATCCTCATGAAGCCGGCGAGACAGACAATCTCCACACCAAACTCTTCCAGCACGTAGTCAATTGTACCATCAAACTCTGCCCGGCTCCCATACAGCTTGTGGTCCACCACGCGTGTCTGGATGCCAGCCAGAGAGGCCCTCTTGAGACCAAAGACCCCCGGCCGGTTCGAAATCACTACCACGATTTCAGCCGAGCTGGATGCTTTCTTGGCCTGCTCCATCAGCGCCTGCAGATTGGTGCCTGACACACACAGCTACGTCAGTGAAGGCTGACACACAGAATAGAGAACAAGTTGTGTGTAAATAGGACACTTTTTGAGTATTATAAAACGGGACAAAAAAATTGGTGGAATTAGGTTTAATATACTCAGGGGACACCTAGACTACAAACATTGACCTTTTGTTAACTTGCTGCATGCACGACTACCCTGCCACCCACTAAAAACATTAAAACTCATATTTCGTATGAGATAAGGGGCATATATAATATAGTAGGAAAACTACCACTTGCTAAGGAGGAACAGAAGTAAATCTTGCGTAATTTAGTCAGGTGTGCCACTTCAATGTCCTTATGCTATTTGCTAGGTTATATTCAGTCTGCCTTGAAAAGCACAAAAATAATGTAATGAAGACAGTGTAAAAACTATGATATGCACCATTAAGGACACTCCTATCCCTCATGTTCTTGGTGCAAACAATCTTCTTACCTGTGCCCGAGATAAGGACCCCGACCCTGGTCCTCTTCCGAGGGACGTTGCTGCTGCTGTCCCCGTGCGATGCTCCATTCTGCGGTGCCCCCAGGTCTACTATGGAGGAAGAGGGCCCTGAACGTAGGCTGTGCTCCAAATTCCTGATCACCACTGGCTCAGCCCCTACACACCAATACATGTTATTAAAATCGCATTTGTAAGCCACCTACAAAATACCTATAGAAATGTCACGAGAATTTAAGAAGAGATCTTCCTCATTAACAAAAACAAATCAGTACATCGTTCAGTTAGTGTGCAGAAAAAAAAAAACTTTTTGACGAATGGTTTAGCTAGTCTTACCAGGCTGCTTGTGGGCCAGCGAACCCACAATCCAGGCCTCCTCGTGGACTTGGAGCTGCCTCAGGACCCGCTGTGTGTCTGGGAAGGCCACCACCAGCACGGCCCCCAGGCCACAGTTAAAGGTGCGCCCCATCTCCTCCTCGCACAGGTTCCCCTCCTTC
>JACXGM010038226.1:0-10894 GCA_016801145.1 Umbra pygmaea
TGTGTGTGTGTGTGTGTGTGTGTGTGTGTGTGTGTGTGTGTGTGTGTGTGTGTGTGTATATGTGTATATATACACACACACACACATACAAATACTTATTCACCTAGAAATTGTTATGAACATCATGAGTCTGAAGCATTATTTCCATTTAGATTTTACAGTTTTAAGTTGAGCATGTTGTTTAGGAACTTTCAGGCAGTAATCATGACTTCCTGTTTCACTGGGGTACAAATAGGAGGTGACACAGAGGCCATGTTTCCTCATTCATACATCACCATGGGCCAAATCAAGTGAGGGAAATATGTGTTGAGCTTCTCACCTGAAAATGCCTATATCTAATGTTAGGGCAATTCTACAAAAGCTCAAAGCAAATGGAACTGTTACAAACTTGCCTGAGGAGGATGGTAAGAGAGCCAAAGGAATACCCCAAAGATCACTATTGGAGAGTTACAGATGAGAGTAGCATTATGGCGTCAAGAAGTCTCCAAAACTACTATTAGACACCACCTCCATACCAACCAATAATTTTGAAGGTGTGCCAGAAAAAAAGCCAAATAGTTTCTGTCATTACACCAGAAACATTAGCGCCTGGGGTATGATAAACAATACTGGAACTTTGAACCAAATGCTATGGTCAGATGAAACATAAATCTAGCATTTTGCAACAATAACTCAAGGTGGGGTTGGCATAAAAAAAGGATGGTTATATCGAAGATAATCTGATCCCCATTGTTAGGTATGGTGTAGGTTCTGTGATGTTGTGGGGCCTGCTTTTCCTCCAAAGGCCCTGGGATCCTTGTTAGGATACAGGGCATCATGAACTCTGTGAAGTACCAGGATATTTTAAGTCTGAATCTGGTTGCCTCTGCCAGGAAACTGAAACTGGGTCATCATTGGATCTTCCAGCAGGACAATGATCCTAAACATACATCCAAATCAATACAAAAATGGTTCATTGAACAGAAAGTCAAGCTTCTGCAATGCCATCTCAGTTTCCTGAAATAAATCCTGTTGAAACCCTGTGGACTGAGCTGAAGAGGAGAGTGCGTAAGAGAGGACCAAGGACCCTGGATGATCTGAAAGATTCTGTAAAGAGGAATGGTCTCAGATTCCTTGATCTGTATTCTCCAAACTTATTAGATGTTACAGGAGAAGACTCAGTGCTGTTATATTGGCAAATGGAGGTTGTACAAAGCAGGGCCGCTTCTACTCAAGCAAACTTTGTTCGCCTGGCAACACTATATAATGCTGGCAACACAAACTCAGATTTCTTTTCAAAATAATAGCACTCATAATTCAATACAATAATAATTGTTAATCTATTACATGGATAGGTAGTCGGTCCATGTTCATGTGTTGCTATAATTAGTCTATTGTTGGATAAAACAGAATGTTTTTCAAATGTAAACATGTTATCACATGAGACACTGTTCATATTTTAAATCAAATTCTGTGTACTATGTATATGTTACTGTTTTTAATGAAAAGTTGTTATTGAAAACATGTTAAATGTTTTTTTGCAATCAAATACTGTTTCTTTACACACAATACATTTGCATTTGGTTACAACTCACTTGATTTGTAATGAATTCACAAAGATTATTGCAATGAATTAAAACAAACACTATTAATCAGAAAAGAAAAATCTGAGTTTGTGTTGCTGGCATAATTTAATGTTGCCAGGCAAACAATGTTTGCCCCCGGCTAGAACCGGCCCTGATACAAAATATTAAATGCAGGGGTGCTAATAACCGTGGCACATGTGGTTTTGTTAGAAATAATTATTTCTTGATGACAGATGTATTTCTCTGAATAAATGTAGTTCTTTTAAAGGTTGGATCTGTGTAATGTTTATTGTGACATTATGCCAACCCCCCAAAAGACGCATTTTCACTAACCCTTTTTTGCTCATTTTACTTGGGGTGCAAATAATTGTGGAGGCCATAAATAATAAAGCACATAACAAAGATCATTTGTGGTGAAGAAATGTAAACTTTATTGTGTTTTATTAATCCTATCTACAATGAGGGGAAAAATTATTTGATCCCCTGCTGATTTTGTACTTTTGCCCACTGACAAAGAAATTATTCATCTATAATTTTAAACGCATTTTAAAAAGGTTATAAATTGATTTGCATTTCATTGAGTGAAATAAGTAATTGACCCCTTTGCAAAAGGGTACTTGGTGGCAAAACCCATATTGGCAATCAAAGAGGTCAGACATGTCTTGTAGATGGCCACCAGGTTTGCACACATCTCAGGAGGGATTTTGTACCACTCCTCTTAGCAGATCCTATCCAAGTCATCAAGGTTTCGAGGTTGAAGTTTGGCAACTCAAACCTTCAGCTCCCTCCACAGATTGTCTATGAGATTAAGGTCTGGAGACTGGCTAGGACACTCCAGGACCTTAATGTGCTTCTTCTTGAGCCACTCCTTTGTTGCCTTGGCCATGTGTTTTGGGTTCTTGTCATGCTGGATCACCCATACACAACCCATTTTCAATGCCCTAGCTGAGGTTCTCACCAAAGATTTGATGGTACATGGCCCTGGCAATCGTCACTTTCATGCAGTGAAGTTGTCCTGTCCCCTTAGCAGAAAAACACCCCCAAAGGATAATATGTCCACCTCCATGTTTGACGGTGGGGATACTATAGTAATCTTGGGGTCATAGGCAGCATTCCTCCTTCTCCAAACACGGTGAGTTGAGATGATGCCAAAGAGCTAAATTTTGGTCTCATCTGACCACCCAAATCTCCTCTATCATTCAAATGTTCATTGGCAAATTTCAGACGGGCATGTACATGTGCTTTCTTGAGCAGGGGGACCTTGCGGGAACTGCAGGATTTCAGTCCTTTGCATAGTGTGTTACCAGTTGTTTTCTTGGTGACTATGGTCCCAGCTGCCTTGAGACAATTGACAAGATCCACCCTTTGTAGTTCTGGGATGATTCCTCACCATTCTCATTATCATTGCAACTCCACAAGGTGAGATCTTCCAAGATACCCCAGACTAAGGGAGATTGGTTTTGTGTTTCTTCCATTAGCGAATAATCACACCAACTGTTGTCACCTTCTTGAATTAGTCAACTACACATTTAACCTTTGACTAATTTAATCAGCTGTGCCATTTCAGGGTTAAAACAAATACATGGCCTGTCTGGGGGTCCCCGAGGAGAGGGCTGGGAAACATTGTTGTAGCCCATTCCAGCCTTGTGTAGGTCTACTATCTTGTCCCTGAAATCCTTGGACAGCCCTTTGGTCTTGGCCATCGTGGAGAGTTTGGAATCTGATTGCTTGCTTCTGTGGACAGGTGTCTTTTATACAGGTGAGAGGGGATCAAATATATATTTCAATCATTGTAAGGCAAATCAATATATAACTTGTTTGAAATGTGTTTTTCTGGATTTTATTGTTGTTATTCTGTCTCTTACTGTTGAAATAAATTTAAAATGTCAGTGGCCAAAAAAATTAGCAGGCGATCTAATAATTTTTTCCCCCACTCTCAATATTGCATTAAAAACTGGGACAGCATAAAAAAAATTATTACACACTGGTATGATCTGAACAAATCAACTGCTTTCACTCAATATTGACCTAAATATGTCACATGACTGAACACTTAAAATGTTTTATTTTATTTCACAACTACAAAACTTTACAAGGCTCCATGAGTAACATTTAGTGAAAGAAGGTAATAAATTCATGTAAAATGAAAAACCATAAATCTAATGGGTGTGCTCTTTACAAGAAAGGTAAGTGAACAAATGGCAACAGGTTTTAGAGACATATATAATCTGGATAAGTATCTACTGAAAAAAACATGTTAATCTGTATGACACCGACCGTATACATTACTGGACGTAACATTTGTGACGTCATCCATTGGTTTGTGAAGATCTGATTTGGGTCATCAAATTTGACATTACGGGCGCAGACATCTTGTTTGCGGATGTGACGATTTTAGACAAGAGGAAGGAGTAATCTAGCAAGCTATCTTATATTAATTTGGATGCTAACGAAAAACATTATTAAAACAAAATGTAAAACAAAATGTAGCGTTACTTACCTCCTTTGAATGTCTTGTCGTACAACTGAACGCCATAGCCACGCCCTAAACGCCCCTTTGCTTTATTGCCTATTTAAAAATCAACGAGACCATAATTAAAAAAATGAACATCATTATGTATTGCAGAAGGCTTACATCTAGCGATTGAGACCATATACTCATTATGAAAATGTTTACTGAGGTAATAAATCAAGTGAGATGTGTCTCTCATTCACATAGACTATTACATAAACCGAGCTCTTTTGCAGCCAGATGTATCGCCCGCAGCTGGAAGATAGAATGCAGGTTTAAGGCACTTCCGCATTTGCGTCACTTTGCCAAACCAGATGCTCGCCCTGTGGTATGACATGACAGATAGGTAGTATTTAAAATCTTTAACTTAAAATCAAGTCAATAAAACGAATAAACTAAGGGGCGTACCTTTGACAGGAAAAGGTAGAGAACACAACACACTTGTCAGTAGATCTGTAGCTCATATGGATAATGGGCTATTAAAATAGTCTTACAGAAGTATAGATGTATTTAAAATATTTTATTTCATAATGAAACAAGTATCTGTACTGTACATCTGTTGTTTATTCGGAGGGGAAAGTATTCAAAGCATGGTTTTAGTTACCAAGTCCTCATTTGCAAATATTGGTATTGCAATTTTACCATGGTCCCTAAACCAACGACACTCCAGAAAACAGCTTATCGGATCTTTTTTTTAGCTCTGCCAAAGTAAATGTTCAATTGTCGATCAAATCAAAGGGTTACCTTGTACTCTACCTTCAATTGATTCTCTATATAACACTGTCGTCTTTCTAGGGCCTTTTTGCGAGAGCTATTGACGAGCAAACGAATATAAAACCAAATTTACCTCTGTCTAAACACAGGAAAAAATACGCATTGAAACAGATCAACTATCTCAGCAACCATATGTAATTCACTCTGCTTCATCACAAAATAGACAGGTCTCAAATATTTGTATGTATTTTACGGAAGTATCGCAAACTATCACTGGAGAGCAAATATAGATGTGCAGGTGTTTAGTTTTTCCAGTGGATCCTTTAAAATATAAATTCGCCAGATCATAAGTTAGGAAACCATTACTAACATATGGACTTTGCTGAGCAATTAAACGTTTTTCTATCTTGCGCAACCTAGTATCCTCCATTGACATGAAACTCACAGTAAATAATAACATTAACATTCGAATGTTGTTTAATAAAATAGATAAATTATTATTCTGCTTACCGACAGCGAAGCAAATAAAGCCAACCTTCCCACTCCTTTCATTGCTGCCTTCCTTGACGAATGTTCAAAATAAAATAAATAGATGCAGTGGCGGACTGTAGTACAAATTCTGCCCTGGCACTATAGCTACACCCAGAGTCCTTGAAAGAGAGTTGCGTCAACAGAGGGTAGAAAACGCTACATTCACGTGGTACGGTCAAGTGGTTCATGGGTCTCCAAATAGTTCCAAGCTGGCAATTTGAATGCATTGAATTCTATGAGCGCAGAGGTTACAACAGCAATTTGGGGTATGAACTATAATATGAAAGCTGTTTAATGTGCTGTAAATTGACATGTTAGATGTCTGTAATATTTACAACATATTATGTAAAAATTACCTGAAATTAGAAGGTTAGCATGACTAATGGTGGGTTGGTAATTGTCATATTTATACCCTGAAACAGAGCCATTGTTAATCTTTACTTTTTGTACTTTCAGGTAACGTCAACTAACGCATTAACTGAATATTGGATCTATCCAGATTCTCTTCAAGTGCTTGGAACCAAATGACTGACAGCAGTTGAGGGCAATTAAGTGCACAGCAAACATGATGATCAATGTGCTGTCATCTAAGTTAAAATAAGTTACTTGACAGCAATGCATAAACTTTATTATATAAACTACCATCAGAAATAAAAACTTTAGTTGTAGATAGAACAATTTATTTAATTATAATTTCATTTTCTTGAGCAGGGTGCTCCTCTGTGATTTGTTACTTTCACTTTTTACTCTTCATTGTGGCAGCCAAAATAATGATACATTTTGTGTATGTGTATGTTGAGAAAAGAAAATTCTATATAAGCCTGTTAAATACAGTTTAAAATGTTTAGAATTGTATAGCTATATGATAGTGTTATGCACTTGTTTTAGCTGGGTCACTATGAAAACATTTGACTGAGACAGAGAGGCCATCAATTACTGTTCTAATCTAAGCTTATGTCTTATAACTCTATTGTTTATTATATATTAGACTGTAATACTATCACATATCTATGTTTGATGCCATTCAGACTAAACAAACAGACATGTTACATACAGGACAGGAGACACAGAAAAGGGTTATTTAGTTATTTGAGAACAACAAATATAGCAAGGTCATTTGATTAGACCTAAGTTAAGGTGACCAGCTGATCTGCTCATGTGAGACAGTCACATTAAAATACACTTGTTATATTTAAGGAAAAATATTATATTTAATAATTTATTAAAATTATATTTAGTTATAAATAATTGCATGTTTGGATCAGCAATTTCATTTTGATCTATCAAATAACTGAAGGACACAGTAATATTTCAGTAGTGAAATTAGGTTCATTGGATTAACAGAAAATGTGCAATCTGCATCAAAACAAAATTAGACAGGTACATAAATTTGGGCAAACTTGTAATTTTTTTTATTTAAATACCTGTTACTACCTAGCACTGATTAGTTGGAAAACACAATTGGTTTGGTGAGCTCATTAAGCCTTGAACTTCACAGACAGGTGCATCCAATCATGAAAAAAGTATTTAATGTGGCCAATTGCAAGTTGTTGTTCTCTTTGACTCTCCTCTGAAGAGTGGCAACATGGGGGCCTCAAAACAACACTTAAATGACCTGAAAACAAAGATTGTTCAACATTATGGTTTAGGGGAAGGCTACAAAAAGCTATTGCAGAGATTTAAGCTGTCAGTGTCCACTGTGAGGAACATCGTGAGGAAATGGAAGACCACAGACACAGTTTTTGTTAAGGTCAGAAGTGGCAGGCCAAGTAAAAGATCAGAGAGGCACAGGCAAAGGATGGTGAGAATGGTCAAAAACAGCCCACAGACCACCTCCAAAGACCTACAAAATCATCTTGCTGCAGATGGTGTCATGTGCATCGTTTAACAATTCAGCGCACTTTGCACAAGGAGAAGCTGTATGGAAGAGTGATGCAGAAGAAGCCTTTTCTGCACCCACGCCACAAACAAAGTCACTTGAGGTATGCAATTGCACTTTTGGATAAGCCAGCTTCATTTTGGAAGAGGGAGCTGTGGACTGATGAAACAAAGATGGAGTTATTTGGTCATAACAAGGGGCGTTATACATGGCGTCAAAAGAACACAGCGTTCCAAGACAAAAACTTGCTACCCACAGTAAAATTTGTAGAGGTTCCATCATGCTGTGGGGCTGTGTGGCCAGTAGGGATGCAACGGTACAGTGGGCCCACGGTTCGGTATGTATTACATTTTGTGGGCCACGGTACGGTTTCAGTATCTTTATATTTAAGAAAATAAATACATACACATCACCTTTGAAACAATTAACTCTTCATTTTGCCTATAGACAAATAAAACCTTCCATTCAGAAAATGCTAGTGACTGACATGAAAACAAACAGGGAAAAACAACAACAAAATAATAATAAAAAAGTGCTTCTTAGCTTTGACAACCTGTATGTGCTTTGTCTTCTCTATTTTAAATAAACAGATTACATATTTGTATAGTCAATATTAAATTTAAAGTAAACTACAATATAAAGTTGAGCCGTCACAGTGATGATAGCTTTGAGTTACAACTATCAGTGGAGAGAGGTAAATAGTGTCTTTGTCAAATCGTTTTCAAATTCTCTCTGTGATGTTTCATAGTTTGGGAATTCCTTTGCATCTGTAATGCATGGGGAGGGGACATTCTAATATGGTTCAATTGATTTCATTAGGTGAAAAAATCCCAAGTCAGTAACCAGCGAATTGGGATGCAAATCTTTATTAAAACGTATGCTTCTTTCGTTATTTCTTTACGAATTTCTGAATTTGTTGCAAATTGTTGTTGGGAGGCCGCAGCGAGAGAATCTCCTTGCTCCAGCTCTTCTTTTAAGTGATACGGGCATGTGATGGTGGTGTATGTATAGAAATGTTTCCACTCGAGTAGCCGTCAGTCATTTGCTGATTGTACTATGTGTTTACGGTCTTCTTACCCTTGTCGTATTGAATGCTGAATCCGAACTATTCCCACACAGCCGATTTGAAAGACGGCGGTCCCTCTTCAAATTTGCTCCTCTCTGTCTGGCTAGCGCAGCTGATGTAGTCATGTTGGTCAGCATCATTGCCTCCTCCAACGTCTCGGCTGCTGATAAAGTAAAAGCCTCCTTTAGCATCATCTCCTCGGGATCCCTGATCAATAGATGCCTCAGTAGATCCTCTATACCCCCCACGAGGCAGCTCCTCAGCTGCCGCCTCCTGTAGCGCCGCTACCGCCTCCTGTAGCGCAGCCTCACCAGCCTGTGGCTGCTCCTTATCTGTGCACTGCTTCACTTGGACACACTGCTCCCCTGCATAGTCCGCCAGGGAGGGCTGTAGTGATGGCACGATTAGCTCAACAATAATTCCAGGCCCCATTGGTGGTGGAACAGCAGTAGCCACCCACCAAGTTATTGAAATGGGTGCCCACAGGGGCCGGGGCCATACAATCTGCCGACACAGCCAATGCTGCCTGTTCCAGTGGCTCCTCCCGTTCAACCCCCTGGTATGGGCCGCCGTCTAATTCCCTCGGAGGAGTGGTGTTCCCTGGTGGTAAATCGGGAACACCACCCCAATAGCCCTCCCAACAAATCCCTTGGGGGAGCCCCAGTCATCGACCCTGACATCCTCCTCATCTTTGGAGAGCACACCAAGGTCCTTGTCATCGTATTCATAGGTCCATGACTCTGGCGTGGGTGGCATTGGCTGATGGTATCCACTCCGTGGTCACATGGGAAGGGGTGTAGCCAATCACACCGCTGAGTTGCTTAAACTCCTCTGCTGGTGTCTCCTGTTCAAGCTGCACCCGTCCCATGATGATAGACGGAAGAGTGAGCAGAGCCTGCTTGGCTGTCCTGTGCCTCGGTCTCAAGTCCCTCTTTAGGCGTTTCATTCTGTCACGGTGCGTGTGGTGATGAAAGAGGGAGACTGAAAGCAGTTAGATGTTTGACATTTAATTACCTCTTCTTTTTTTTCTTCTCATAAATGGCATACATGTAGACTGCACAACTTCAGGTGACTACTAACATTTACTGTACTCGATTAGCAGCCCTGGAATTATGCATATAGTCTTACAAAGACTGCACAACTTCAGGCGACCACTAACATATACTGTACACGACTAGCAGCCCTGGAAGTAGGAGAAGGGTCTGGCTGTAGATGACACTGTCAGGCAGGGCAGTGTGAGTCCAGTGGATGGGGCTTGGGCACTGTGGAGCCAGTGGACAGTATTCATAACTGCTGTTGATTCAACATTGCATTTTCTTCTACCAATTTTTGTTTGGTTATTTGTTGTTTTTCAAAGAGAGTAACTGTTTATAAACCTACACTCACCTAAAGGATTATTAGGAATACCGTGTTTGACCCCCTTTTGCCTTCAGAACTGCCTTAATTCTACGTGGCATTGATTCAACAAAGTGCTGAAACCATTCTTTAGAAATGTTGGCCCATATTGATAGGATAGCATCTTGCAGTTAATGGAGATTTGTGGGATGCACATCCAGGGCACAAAGCTCCCGTTCCACCACATCCCAAAGATGCTCTATTGGGTTGAGATCTGGTGACTGTGGGGGCCATTTTAGTACAGTGAACTCATTGTCATGTTCAAGAAACCAATTTGAAATTATTTGAGCTTTGTGACATGGTACATTATCCTGCTGGAAGTAGCCATCAGAGGATGGGTACATGGTGGCCATAAAGGGATGGACATGGTCAGAAACAATTCTCAGGTAGGCCATGGCATTTAAACAATGCCCAATTGGCACTAAGGGGCCTAAAGTGTGCCAAGAAAACATCCCCCAAACCATTACACCACCACCACCAGCCTGCACAGTGGAAACAAGGCATGATGGATCCATGTTATCATTCTGTTTACGGCAAATTTTGACTCTACCATCTGAATGTTGTAGTGGAAAATAATCCTTATACGATGGAGAAATATTAATAATCCAAGTTCAAATAATTATTCCATACAGCAGTTCTTATGATTTAAAAAGACTTTATTGAGCAAACATAAAGCCGAGCATCTTCAGCATCAGATAACTCAAAGAATACCAGAAGAATACCAGAGACATTAAGGTTGTACAGCCATTTTATATGAACCCTTATCAGTTATGCCCACCCATATGATAATTACTGGGGCGGCCCTGATCAACCTCGTGACCTTTTCAACCATTGACTTTCACTGTTTTAAACCACGATGTAATTGGTCATCCCTTTATGTTAATTTATGTTAATGTGTTCACACGTGTGTACACGTGCTCTCGGATGTCCTTGACAGTAACATCCCATGATGTACTTGGTGGCACAGAACCCAGAACTCCTTAAACAATGAGGCTTTCAGGCCTGTTTACTCCCAGCAGTTCTACTGAGGCCTTGAGGCCTTGAGGCCTCCTGCTTGAGGGTATTTCAATGCACCATTGTGACTTGATACTATTGCATTACCAGGTGTTCTTATAGCAGATTAATAATTATACAGTCTACAAAAACAGTGAGGCCTTCAGACCTCCTTTAGTTCTGACAGGCTCTAATAGTATTTCAATACATGTCTTTTCACCTCATATGTTGCCAATATA
>JACXGM010038227.1:0-10891 GCA_016801145.1 Umbra pygmaea
ACCCTGTTTTGTACCTTAACATTTCTATCTACTTGATCACATTGTTTGCCACTATTATTGAAGTTAAGTGCTGATTTAGTCAACTTTATAAGATAATAAATAAATATAAATATAAAAAATATATATAGCATATCGCCGTTCTGAATAAGCCTGGCTGTCAATTGTCGTGTTTGTGTACTGCAGACGGCGTCCGTGAGGTGGTATTATTGCGCAATACCAGCAAGAACACATCGTCTCAAACAGTCAGCAGCGTTGTGTGCTCGTCCCCTTGTGAGTTAATTCTTCCAAGAACAACTAGCAAGAGCGTTCTCCCCAAGAACACAAGTCTGTTCTTTGCATTCTTGGTTTTGAGAAACAGCCTCAGAGTCTAGGCATGCAATGTTAGACACAAATTCCTCTTCACAACAAGACAGGCTACGTCGATCTTCTTCTTTGATATAATGGCAGATCGCAACCATCTGAAAGGTGCATACACCGCCACCTACTGTCAGGCCATGGATATATGTTTAGCGCAGCTACTCTGTTGCTGCAAAACTAAATAGTGAGTCGGCGACTTGCCGCAAATCGGTTCGATGCGGAAGTAGGCCGTTTGCACTGGAATGGTACACGGAAAAATGGCTGCCGCTCTGACCATTCAGCTAAAGCTATTTGCATTGGTATGGCACTTCTATATATATTCCATTTCTATGGTGCACGCGCTGTGCCTATGCCATAGGTTCATTTGAATAATTCGCTGTTAAAATAACTATGACGTGCAGCGCCATTGACTTCAGATCAGGTTTTTGTTGGTCAATGGCGCGATCACATTCCGATGCCTCAAGATAGCAAAACACCCAGAATTATCCTGAACACACCTCCCTGTTAGACCCATTGGCACTCCCGTGGGTGCAAATATTGGCGCAGGTACATTTGCTATTTAAACAACGTTGGCACCAGACGGGAAATTGACAACTGTGCTGGTCTTAAACTAGCAAAGACACTTGCGCTCAGACTTTGCGCTGCGTTGCGCCAGGTGCAAGATAGGGCCCGTGGAGTCAAAACTATGGTCACTTGCAGTCCTCCATCAAGTTCGTGTCACTTTCTTTGCAAATTTCTTCCAAAGCATAGATAACATTGATATTTCTATTTTTGGAAAAAAGCTTTTAGACCTTTGGGAGGCATTTTATAAAAGCTTTAAGGTGAACAAAGTCGAAAAACTGAAAATATCCTTTGCACTGTGTAAAAGCCAGGAATCCAGTATACAAGACTCTGGTTATGCACATCTGTAGTTTATGTTTTGTGTGGCTTACAAGGATCAACCAAACATGACTGAATAGCCCAGCTCATTGGCTGTCGAACTAGGTTATTCATGGTTTGGTTATTATTTGATGGATATCAAGTGAGTACCGTTCTGGTGAATCAGCTCGACCCAGATATAAGTTTATACAGACTATGCACAGACATATAGTCATGTATTCCTGCTTTCCTGTAGTATAGAATGATGGATCAGATGTCTACAAACATCTAGATAGCCTGGAGATTCAGAATCCGATACAATGATAGCAGTAGCTAGAACACTGTTTTGAAGGTTGAAAGTCTGGAAATATTTGGGTGACTGTTTGTAAACAGTGTGGTCTGTGGTAAAGTTGGATTGAGTTTTTCATTGTTTTCACATAAAAAAATATTTTAACCAACAACAACAATGCTCTACTTCATTGCTGGGACCCTTTGGATGACGAATCAGAGCAAAAGCTGACTGTAAGTACATATTTTTTTGTCAGACGTGGATGTGCAGTGGGTATAGAAAAGAATCACCCCCCTGTAAAACAATCACATTTTGTTGCTTTGCAGCCTGAAATGAAGACAGACACAGTTTTTGTTTAATTCAGCTGTATTTTTACTCAGTGCAACTTATAACATCCAAGTGAAAGATATAACACCAACATGTCATAAAAAAATAAAAAAATAAAAAAACTATCACTGAGTTGGGAAAGGATCACCCCCTTGTTTCAGTATTTTGTTGAACCACCTTTTGCTTTAATTACAGCCTTTCGTCTGTTGGGATATTCGCTTGACTTCACTAGTGATGAGTTGTGTCCATGCATTGGGTTTATTTCACAAGTCTTGTTTGAAACTAAACAAGAGAAAAGGAATTGTTGAATCTACTTTTTTGCCTGGCATTTATTATGGAGACACGATCTATATGCATGTCTCTGCCTCCTGTGTTAAAACCTCTTAGGGTGAATCCCAATTCTCTGTCTTAACCCTTAGTTAAGTTCCACGGAATGGCCGAAAATTCTGTGAAATGAATACGGATTAAAATCCGTGGCAGTTTCACGGAAAAGTCCGCAATTGGCGCACAGTGAGACCTTGCTGTTACCTCGCCTTTCCCAAACCCCTAACCTAACCTTAACCACTCAGAAACCTTCCTGTTAATTCGATTTAATCCTTTCCCAAACCCCCTAACCTTAACCACTCAGAAACCTTGCTGTTAACTCGATGTAACTTGTATTTAGGGGGTAAAAAATGATAAAAAAGCACGTTTGCAACACGTCTGAACTCCGTTGCAATAGAAAACAGAATACTTGTAAAGTGTCCGCCTGGATTCGAACTCGCAATCTTTGGTATGTTAGTCGCATGTTCTTACGCCCGCCCACCATCCCCAGCCTACCAACCTGCAAAATCTACAGTATTTACACTCTGCTACGTCATCATGTGATTCTGTGAAACTGCCACGGATCCTTAATTTCTAAATCCGTGTCAGTTTCACGGAATTTTCGGACATTCCATGGAACTGCCACGGACTTTAAAATTAAGTGTCCGTGCTAGTATCACAGATTTTTAAGAGATCACGTTGAGAGAACCGTCATATGACCATGTGCAATACAGGGCAACGTAGGCGGGCACAGTCCCGCGGTTCTGCGCGTTCATTGTGCACGTTCATCATGCCTAGTATAATAACTCTGGATTCGGCTACTAGTGAATGTTAATAATGTTAAAAATGTTACGTTTTAAACAAGGACCCTGTAAGTGTTCGGGCTGGTAAGTCGATGTACCCCCCCAAAAAATTATACGCTGACATATAGAAGTTGGGCCGCATGGGGTGCAGTTTCACAGTTGGCCGCTAAGACCATGGTTGCATCAACTTCCGTGTCTAAGACTACCCCCTTTAACTGATATGATAGGACGGAGGCAAATGCAGAGTTCCAGGGTTGTCTTTTAATCCACAGTTAGAAATAGTAACAAAAGCACAGGTCTTGAGCAGTATAAAGCATAACCAACGTAACAGTGGAACAATACTCGACAATGAGACATGATTCAGTCAGGTCTAAATACACAGAGAGAAAATCAAGTAATCAGCACACCTGTCCTACAGTCCCAGGTGTAGCTAGGCATAGAGCTGCCTAGACCACTCATTCTTCAATACGAGTGTGTGTGTCATATCGTTTCTTAACATGACGGTAGATCCAATAATGATTCACTCTTCCTGTGTGTAATACTAATAATGTAATCAATAACATAAGTAATGATCAACCCAGAGTATCCTATTATTCTGGCGACTCTGACCTATGGGAACCCTGAGTACCCCTTACACCCCCTTGCTTGGGGGTAGTTAAATTTCTCCAACATCGCGACTAGGAATTTCCCACTTGGGTGGGCGTTCCAGTTAAATTTTGACTGGAATCTCGGAATTCCCTACCTCCGTGTACAAAAGGAACACGGCATTACTTGAAACCAAGGGGTACCCAGAATACTTTGCCCAACTGGCAACAATGGCAGCCAGATCATCAAGAGAGTCCAATAAATGTGTTTTCGGCTTAAATAATTGACTTAAAAATTATGACAGACTTGTTTTGTGCTCTACACATTCCTGTACATATATATTTGCAACCATGCTCTTAATTGAAACGTTTTTAAAAATCGCTAGTTTAACGTTACATTGCTGATTTGCACAACAGTCCCGGGTATTGAGGGACAAGGGCTAGGGGTAAGGGGAAGGGGTAAGACAGAGAAATGGGATTCACCCTTAATGCTGTGTATCATAATGCCATTCATTTTTATGAAAGGAGACAGGTTCAGTACACACCATTGCATTCTTTATCAAAAAGTGGACTGGCTGTCTTAAAAATCTTGCAGAGTAATGCATTTTCACTCATAAAGCTCTTTTGCACAAGCTACCAACTCATATCAATTCACTCTTAGGTTGACGGGCTACCAGACACGAGCTCAGGGATGGATATCACTGGAAATCCCTATATCTCCTATGAACTGGGCAGAAATGCTTTTAATATTTTGCCCCTCATATATGGAATGAGTTAAAATGTCCTTTTAAGTTGGAGGAACTGGGGTCTTTAGCGCATTTCAGATGTTTACTTGACAATCAGTTTATTACTGAATGTGAATGTTTTATGTGATTATGTTGCTTTCTGCTTGGGATTTAATTACCTTGCTTGTTCCTGTACATTGTAATATTGTGACCTACCCAGGTCATTGCTGCAAATGAGAACCTTTGGTCAGTCAACATGCCTGGTTGCATAAATAAATACAACTATAAGACCTCCTGAATAAAAAATACACATTTGGATAATGACTACCCAGTTAAGAAACATTGCTTACAGAGGGCCTAGCATATGCTGGTTTTTGGACTTTCCTTTCAATTAGAGCCCAATTAAGACCTACACTGCCAGGTGAGGGGAGATCCTAATCAAATAGTGACCTATTCCATCAGTCAGGTACAAGGTAAAAGCAAAAACCTGCAGACACTATGCCCTATGCAGAACTGGTTTGACACCCCTGTTTTAAAGTCACAAATCTAAACTTTTTAATGTTTTAGTTAGCACACACATGTAGGGATCAGTACAAAACATTTAGCAAAAAATATATATGGTTATGTTTCCCCCATGTATTTCCTAATAAACAGAATAAAAACAGAAAAGAAAGAAAAACACACACTGATACACACACACTGCAAATCTAATGTCTGTGTTTTAAAGTGTTGAATTCATCGGAGTCCTCATAGGAAAATATTATGTATAAACTTCATGATGAAATCAGCATTGGAAAGTGTTTCTTGGTACTGTACGGTAAGTCCTGTTCTTGGGTTTCATGCCCTTGCTGGTTAATTCAATGTACTAAGCTTACTTCGGTAGTTCAGTTTCTGTTCAGAGACATTGTCAGGTAAACATAGGTGTTCAGAGCTGAATGCCATATTATTTGGATGGCTGGAATACACCTGTCGTCCTCCTCAGTGACAATCTTTCACTGTGATAACCATCTTGGATGAGTGCAGTTGACAGGCTCTGCTTCTCTCTCACTTCAACCGGAGGAGCAAGCTGGACAAACCAATCCATTGAAATATTGGACTACATTGATGAGTATCAGGACTGGAGTTTTCCGCTGTAGAGCGTGTGTTACACAGGGTGTGCTTTGTGTACGGACAGTGCAGGGAAACTGCTGCCATTCCCCTGTACATATACAATGTACCTTCACCACTTTAATCGCACCAGGCCTTGTTAGTATGTTTAACAGAGCTTTTACCTGGTGGGAAGGTAATTCCCCACTAACTGAGTGTCTATGGTTTTGCAACACACATTCTTCAGTGTGGCTTGCTCAATTGAAATATAACACTGTGATTTTACTCTATAAAATATTATAGAGGACCGGTTATGTAAAGCCTCCCTCTCCAGAGTAAACTGTAACAATGAGAAGACAGTGACATGTTATCAAATATAAAGTCATATATTCTCCAGAGTAAACTGTAACAATGAGAAGACAGTGACATGTTATCAAATATAAAGTCATATATTCTCCAGAGTAAACTGTAACAATGAGAAGACAGTGACATGTTATCAAATATAAAGTCATATATTCTCTTGGGAAAGGGTTGTTGCTGAGTGTACACTGTATTATCACCAAGTTTTATTTATTTTCTCTATTCGGTTTTCTTCATTTGATTTGTGGTTTGGTGTTTGTCGTCAGTAGTTGAAATATGAGACATCTTCTGAAACATAGGGTGCAATTAAATAACTTCTGTATAGTGTTAATATATATTTGATTTAGCACTTTCTGATGCATATACATGTGCGTTGACAGGATGGGTGCAACTAAAAGAAATCTTTAGTTTTCTTGAACCTAATCGTGAAGCCAAATTGTACTCTGTTACACCGCATTGTACAGTATAATCACATCCCAGCCTCTGAGCAGCCCTGTCATTAAGGACCTTAAAGCTAGTTCAAGTGCTACTCTCTTTTGAAAGGCAGTGATCATACGCTGTCTCAACATGAGACTGCCCTCAACACTGTACAGTAAGTCACTAAATCACCCTGTATTTCAGTCATACTTCCTTATCATACTGGTGCATCCTCTGATGTGAATCCTTTATAAATATCTCTTATTACTCTTCACCTGATATATCACTAGAGAGTTGAAGATTCTTGAGGAAAATGGGAGAGCTGAAACCCCTAATTGGGCAAACGCATTGAAGAGCACCGCGACGGGAAGCTCTAATGAGAGTTGTTAATGGAGAGGAGAGGACGGGCCAAGAGAGTATGTCACTCACTGATGATGCCGGCTGGTTTGTAACTTACGTGGGTATAGCGTGCCCTCTCATATTCATGTTGTGCTCTTTTGACCTGTCACAATAAGGTTAATTTACAACAAATGCACGGAGTCGGCAGATGGAACAGCTGCAAAAAGGAAGGTCAACTGAATAATGTCAGATAACAGTCGCTAATCAGTATTCTCCAAGGGACTATTTTTATTTTTAGATTTTGTCATTTATTCTTTGAAATAAGGACACCAAATGTCATTGAGGCCATTCGGTTGAATTTGGTAGAATTCATTTCTGCAGAAGGCACTATAATGCCTACAGAAACGGGTACTACTGTCAATCAGAAACATTAGACTGTGCTCCATGGCAGCGTTGGAATGTTTTTAAGCTTCTTTGTAAATTCCAGAATTGAATGTGTATATATTGCTTTCCCATCCAGAGTTCGCCCACTCTGTCCCTTGATCTCTTCCAGGCCTCCTTTATGATAATACCAGGTGTCTGTTTCACAGAGTCAAGTTATGATCCACAATTATTAGAGGCAGATTGAAATTACATCATTCTGTGTCCAAGGTGGAAATAGAGGGATTTTACGATTTCTTTTTCCTCATCGATTAGTTATGTCCAATTGCCCATGACCTCGCCTTGTCGACAACTCCTAAGCAATTGCAGGATGGTCGAGGGTGCTCACATGGTTCCTGAAACTACATGTTACCGAACTGTCCAATTCTTGTCACACTACATGTTCAACACTGAAGCCTTTAGTCCCAAGCCTTGCAGAAAAATTACGTGTTCACCAACCATACTTTAGAGTATACACACAGGCTCACAAATATTCACTGGAGAGCAACACAGCAAGTTACGTTAGTCTGACTTATGTATTTTACTATCCCGGGCAGTACTGGACCAATTTGCGCAAAACCGTGGCACTGTAACATAGTTGTCCTGTGAAGCAGCGACTTACCTCAAAAGAGATGAAATCTGATGGAGATGCACTGTGACTATGAAGGGGTGAGCCCTGTAAATGAATATGTCTCTGCTGCTGTATTAACCTAAATACAGTTGTATGCAAATGTTTCGGCACTCCTGACAATTTCCATGATTTTCATTTATAAATAACTGGGTGTTTCAATCAGCAATTTGTTTTTGATCTATCAAATAACTGAAGGACACAATATTATTTTGGTAGTGAAATTCGGTTAATTGGATTAACAGAAAATGTGCAATATGCATCAAAATGATATTAGACAGGTGCATAAATCTGGGCACCCTTGTCATTGTGTTGATTTCCATACCTGTAACTACCTAGCACTGATTAATTGGAACACACAATTGGTTTGATGAGCTCAATGAGCCTTGAACGTCATAGACAGGTGCATCCAATCATGAGAAAATTTTTATTTAAGGTGGCCAATTGCAAATTGTGGTTCTCTTTGACTCTCCTCTGAAGAGTGGCAACATAGGGGCCTCAAAACAACTCTCAAATGACCTAAAAAAAAAGATTTAAGCTGTCAGTGTCCACTGTGAGGAACATAATGAGGAAATGGAAGACCACAGGCACAGTTCTTGTTAAGGCCAGAAGTGGCAGGCCAAGTAATATTTTCAGAGAAGCAAAGGCAAAGGATGGTGAGAACAGTCAAAAACAGACCATAGACCACTTTCAAAGACCCACAAAATCATCTTGCTGCAGATGGTGTCACTGTGCATTGTTCAACAATTTAGCACACTTTGCACAAGGAAAAGCTGTATGGAAGAGTGATTCAGAAGAAGCCTTTTCTGACAGAGTCGATTGAGGTATGCAAATGCACATTTGGACAAGCCAGCTTCATTTTGGCAGAAGGTGCTGTGGACTGATGAAACAAAGAGGGAGTTATCTGGTCATAATAAGAGGCGTTATGCATGGCAGCAAATGAACACAGCATTCCAAGACAAACACTTGCTACACGTAGTAAAATTTGGTGGTGGTTCCATCATGCTGTGGGGCTGTCTGGCCAGTGCCGGTACTGGAAATCTTGTTAAAGTTGAGGGTTGCAAGGATTCCACTCAATATCAGCAGATACTTCAGAAAAATGTAGAGGAATCAGTCATAAAGTTGAAGTTACGCCGGGAATGAATATTTCAACAAGTCAATGACCCAAAATCCTGCTCAAAATCTAACAAGTACAATGTTCTGGAATGGCCATCCCAATCCCCAGACCTAAATCATTAAAAATCTGTGGGGTCATTTGAAGCGGACTGTCCATGCTCGGCAACCATCAAACCTAACTGAACTGGAGATGTTTTGCAAGGAGGAATGGTCCAAAATACCTTTATCCAGAATCCAGACACTCATTACAGGCTATAGGAAGCATCTAGAGGTGTCACGAACCCGCCCTCCTAAGTCTATCTCCCTTTATCCTTATGTGTCTATTTCCTGTTCCTGGTTCCCTTGTGTGTGTGTTTGGTCTTTCTCTGTGTTTGTTTGTTGACATCCAATTGCCGAGCACCAGTTCTCATTTTCCTCTGCACTCCTGAAGGCTCCAGTCCCTGAGCACCAGTAATCACTTCCTGATCCCAAGCACCTGGCCCTGATCTGCACCTGGGGCTGATTGCTG
Organism: Umbra pygmaea; assembly: GCA_016801145.1. Lineage (NCBI taxonomy): Eukaryota > Metazoa > Chordata > Actinopteri > Esociformes > Umbridae > Umbra > Umbra pygmaea. The sequence goes on from JACXGM010038227.1 coordinate 9,121, forward strand.
CCTTCCCTTTATAGGTGAAGCGCTGGCAAGCATCCCCTGCCAGATTATTGTACTACCAAGTGGGTTCTAGTCTCGAGCCACCTATCCTGACAGCCAGTCTGAGCACTGTGCCTTTATGTGTTTTATATATTTATAACTGCCAGTCTGAGTACTGTGCCTTTATTTTTCTGAGTTATTGTTCTCTAACCCTGGTTTCTCTGTGCCTTAATTTCAAGTATCCATCTGTGCTGATTTTCTGACCACCACTCACCTGGTTCCCCTCCTGCCCTCCAGACCTCCCTTCTTCTGTGCCAGGAACGGACCATTCCTCTTCCTTTTGATCAGGATTTCACATACCGGGTCTTCATTCCACCTGGATATCATTCCCCGGGATCCCACTCACCTGGTCTCAACTCTACTGGTCACACCACTACCTCCGGTTATCTTGTACTACTTAGCATAAACCTGTCCTAATACATTCAATAAATATTATTGTTATCACTTACCTCGTGTTCATCTGCTTTTGGATTCACCCTTGGTTCCATGCCTGGATCCTGACAAGAGGCTGTTATTTCTGCTAAAGGAGGGTCAACTAAATATTGATGTGATATTTCTGTTGGGGTGCCCAAATGTATGCCCCTGTCTAATTTCGTTTTGATGCATATTGCACATTTTCTGTTCATCCAATAAACCTTATTTCACTACTGAAATATTACTGTGCCCTTCAGTTATTTAATAGATCAAAATAAAATTGCTGATCCAAACACCCAATTATTTATAAATGAAAATCATGAAAAGAGTAGGAGACTCGCACACAGATGAAAAAACTACAAAGTCCAACAATGGAGGCATTTAAATAATCACTGTATGTTTATGAATATGCCCAAAGATAAAGTGCAAGAGAGTGAAAAATACAAACATTTCGACCAGTCAAGCCATCGTCAGTACAAAGGAGCAAACACACACAGCTGTCACATATAAAAGGCCCAATTACAGGTCACATGATCAAGAGGACATCAATAATGTTTAGCAACATAGAAGACACGGGATGGATCCCATACTTAAGATGGATTTGAGCAATAATCATAGAATATTATATGAATTAAATATTAATAGGTTAACATACATATACATACAATAACATACAATAACAAATGCAGGAACAGGAAAGCAGAATATAGGGCTACAACAGCCTCCTAGAGACAATTCAGATAACATGTGTAGATTATAGAAAACAGTTTAAATGCTAGCTCTTCATTCATACCAATTGGTGTATGAACCCATAAATGAAAATCATGGAAATTGTCAGCGGTGCCTAAACTTTTGCATATGACTGTATGTCAATACAGTATGGTGGGCAGCTATACCACGTGTAAGAATTCAGGGCCTCATAGACAACTATCACAAATGACTGGATGCTGTCATTGATGCTAAAATTGCTACAACGTATTGACAACTGAGGGTATGCAGACTTTTCAACAGGGGTGATTTCATTCTTTTCTTTGTTGCCATGTTTTGTTTTATGATTGTGCCATTCTGTTATGACCGACAGTTGAATATAAATCCCATGAGAAATTAAAAAAACATTGTATTGCCTGCTCACTCAAGTTTCCTTCAAAAATGGTACTGTACATATATTCCAAAATCTCTAGGGGTATGCAAACTTTTGAGCACAACTGTATATAACTCCCTCTGTTTCCTCATGTCTTTATTCATTAGTATGATATATACCACCTCTGTTTCCTCATGTCTTTATTCATTAGTATGTTTATATAACTCCTCTGTTTCCTCA
>JACXGM010038228.1:0-10890 GCA_016801145.1 Umbra pygmaea
TTTTGGGTTATTTTTGTTCTCCTCAATTAGGTTGGAGAAATAGGCTGATCGGGCAGAAGTAAGTGCATTACGGTAATGCAGAGTACTGTCATTCCAAGCTAGTCGAAATACTTCCAACTTGGTAGAACGCCATTTCCGCTCCAATCTTCTGGAGGCTTGCTTTAGGGTTCTGGTGTTTTCTGTATACCAGGGTGCAAGTCTCTTGTTATGGATATGTTTAGTTTTTAGCGGTGCAACTGCATTCAGTGTGTTACACAGGGTTAGGTGTAAATCTTCAGTTAGATCATTCACAGATGTGTCAACTCTGACATCATTGGTATGGTAGAATGAGTCAGGAAGGGCATCCAGGAACCTTTGGGTTGTTAGAGAATTTATATTACGGCTTTTAAAAGTCCCTGGTTGGGTTACAATTGGAGTTACTGATGTAACAGTAAATGTAATCAAATGCTGTTCGGAAATTCCTGGATTAAGAGGATAAACACTGAGATCTACAACATCTATGCCATGAGACAAAATAAGGTCCAACGTGCGACTATGGCAGTGTGTAGGTCCTAAGACATGTTGGACAAAACCCACTGAATCAATTATTGCTATAAAAGCTTTTTAGAGAGAGTCATTCAAGTTCTCCATATGAATGTTAAAATCACCACAAATTATAATATTATCTGCCATCACTACTAGGCCAGATAAAAATTCAGGGAATTCATTAAGAAACACTGTGTATGGCCCAGGTGGCCTGTAGATAGTTACTATAAAAACAGATTGATTAAGCCGCACAGATTTCATGACTGAAACCTCAAAGGACACAAACTTAGTCTTTATTTTGGGTGTAAGTTTAAGATCAGTGTCATAAATGAAGGCCACACCACCGCCTTTGCGAGATTCGCGGGGGATATGGTTAACAATGAAGCCAGGAGGAGAGGCCTCATTAAGGGCAATAAATTAATCAGCCTTAAGGCAGGTTTTCACACAGGCCAATCAAATCAAGTTTATGATTTGTAATTAGTTCATTGACTATAATTGCCTTTAATGTAAGGGATCATACATTTAGTAGTCCCATTTTTAGGTTAGTATCTTTTTTGTAATTTAAATCTTTTTTATTGATGACAGAAGGGGTGGAGGGCTTCAATAAAGTGAGATTACTATGGTGAACACCACCTCGTTTATCCTTACACAACCTGGATCGAGGTACAGTCACAGTTTCAATTAAAAAAACTGAGCTCACTTCACTGGCTATGCTAGTGGTGGACTCCTCTAAGCTGGCATACTGGCTAATAGCCTGCAGCCTAACCTGCACCCTATTTCATGGTGAGGCTATAGGAGTTAGACTCCTGTCTATGTTGCTAGATAAAAGAAGAGCACCACTCCAGCTAGGATGGAGTCTGTCACTCTTTAGCAGCTTAGGACCTTTTTTCTGTGCGTTTTGATTTCGCTAGCACCAATTTCAGATTAGCCTCTCATTGGTAGCCCTGCTTAGAAGCGTCTGCCGCTCAATCCCCAAGAGAGACGACTCAGGCCCTGAGTCAAAGTCAAGTGGGGAAAACCGATTGAAAGTGTCTGTTGGTGGTTTAGAATTCAACACCATCCGAGCAGGCCGACGCCGCCCTTTGCCAGAAACCATGAGAAAATTGTCCGGCTGCAAGGACAGTGCGGGGGAGTTTGGATAGCTACTACTATCAACTTGCCTGGTGGCTCAGACGCGATCTTATTGTTAGCTACACTGGGATATTCCTTTTCTGGCAACTGCGTCTAAAGCCGATTCTCTAACTTAGCTATCTTTCTCAAGAAGGAGAGAGCAGCAACTGCAGAACGAAATGCTACTTAGCTTTCGACTGGTCGTAGTAGATGAGAGTCTCCAATAGTGTCCTGAGATAGCCACTCGTTTTTGAGGCGGAAGTTTCCAAAGTAGTTTACCGAGGCAAAAAAACTCTGTGTGTCCAAAAATAGCGTCCAGAGATGAAATCGTTGATAGGACAATAAACTAGTACTTAGGTAGACTCATAAAAATAGAGTTTAGCGGATATGATAAACATTTAAGAGCTTGGCAATTTGCCAGTGGCCATCAGCAAGCAACAACACAAGCCAGTGACGTGAACCGGAAGTGATACAGCACACACTATTGCTTCACAAACAACACATCACCATCATCATGTGTGCAAACCTGGTGGCCAACTACAAGAAACGTCAGACCTCTGTGATTTCTAACAAGGATTTTGCCACAAAATCATGTTTTGCACAGCGGTCAAATACTCATTTCACTCATTGTAATGCAAACAAATTTTTTGTTATTCTGTCTCTCACTGTTCAAATCAACCTACCCTTGTAATTATAGACTGATAATTATTCTGTCAGTGGGTAAACGTATGAACTCAGCAGGGTATCAACTATTTTTTTCCCTCACTGTAGCTCTGACCCCATACAGTCATTTTCAAAGCAACATTCTCAACCCAGAACTACATGGGGGATCTTGTCAATGATCTCAAGGCAGCTGGGACCATAGTCAACAGGAAAACAATTGGTAACACACTACGCCATTAAAAACTGAAATCCGGCAGCCCCCAAATGTTCCCTCTGCGCAAGAAAGCACATGTACTGGCCTATCTGAAGTTTGCCAATGAACATCTGGGTGAAAGTGTTGCTGTCAGATGAGACTCAAATTAAGCTCTTTGGCATCAACTCAACTCGCCATGTTTGGAGGAGGAGAAATCCTGCCTATGACCCCAAGAACACCATCCCCATATAACATTTTCAAAACAATTGTCTACACCATCAACGTCAATTTGTTTTTAGATTTTTGGATGTGGCTTCTTTTAAATTGGTTAGAGCTATTGACACTTGTTGTTATAATTTAAGCAATAAAACCAATTTAAAAGAAGCAAATCATAAAATTTAAATAATAATTCATGTTGATGATGTTGGAGATGTCCCTCAACACATGTGAAGAGGTTGTTTTAAAAAAGGTTGTATGGTTTCAGAGCTATTGACCATTATTGTAATGTCCAGCCCTGTGTGGGCTGTTAGATGGACTCCCCTTTTGTTCAGTTAGGTCTCCTGTGTTTATCTCTTACGTTCTTGGTGTTATTCAGTGTTGTACACAGTGGTTTAGATTCCTCTCTGGTGTCTGTTTCATGCATTGCTTTGTGATATATCTATTTGGTTACGTCAGTGTTTTAGTTCCCAGTTGTCTTGTGTTAGTCATTAGTTGTTTAATATTTAGCCAGATTTTAAAAAAGCCAAATCAAAAAATCCAGAAAATAATTGATATTGATGGTGTAGGAGATGTCCTATAACACATGTGTAAAGGTTGATAACCAAAGTTATCACGATTATCAATATTATCACGGTTTTGATAAAATTAGATGGAAATGTAAAAAAACTGACACACACACACTAAAAACATTTCAACAATTTTTATACTAGGAAATCACAAACAACAAATACAATTAGCAGCTATAAGCACTTTTTATTTTACTAGTCTACCATTTAGTACTAAAGCCTACTATCAAATGTGATATCATGATGAATTCCCCATGAATTGATGACTGATAATCTTGTTAGAATTAAACAAAAGGGCTAGATAACAGGATGATTTTTCACCTATTCTCTGATTTTGACTCTGTTGTAATAACATATTCATACACATACATGTTGATGATGTGGGAGATGTCCCTTAACACATGTGAAAAAATTGTTTTGAAAAAGGTTCTTTGGGGTCAGAGCTATTGACCATTATTGCTATATTTTAACCATTAGAATTGATTTTTAAAAAGCCAAATAAAAAAATAATTGTATATTGATGGTGTAAGAGATGTCCCTTAACACATGTGAAAATATTGTTTTGAAAAAGATTTTTTTGGGTCAAAGTTATTGACCATTATTGCTATATTTTAGCCATTAGTATTGATTTAAAAAAGCCAAATCTAAAAATCTAAATAATAATTAATGTTGATGAAGTAGGAGATGTCCCTTAACACATGTGATAAGGTTGTTTTGAAAAAGGTTGCATGGGGTCAGAGCTATTGACCATTATTGCTATATTTTAGCCATTAGTACTCATTTTTAAAAAGCCAAATCAATTTTTTTTTTAAGATTATTGATGTTGATGGTGTGGGAGATGTCCCTTAATACATGTGAAACAATTGTTTTGTAAAAGGTTCTTTGGGGTCAGAGCTATTGACCATTATTGCTTTATTTTAACCATTAGTATTGATTTTTAAAAAGCCAAATACAAAATAATTGTATGTTGATGGTGTAGGAGATGTCCCTTAACACATGTGAAAAAATTGTTTTGAAAAAGGTTCTTTGGGGTCAGAGCTATTGACCATTATTGCTATATTTTAGCCATTAGTATTCATTTAAAAAAGCCAAATCAAAAAATAATTGATGTTGATGATGTGGGAGATGTCCCTTAACACATGTCAAAAAAATGTTTTGAAAAAGGTTCTTGGGGGTCAGAGCTATTGACCATTATTGCTATATTTTAACCATTAGTATTGATTTTTTTAAAAGCCAAATAAAAAATAATTGTATGTTGATGGTGTAGGAGATGTCCCTTAACACATGTGAAAATATTGTTTTGAAAAAGATTTTTTGGGGTCAAAGCTATTGACTATTATTGCTATATTTTAGCCATTAGTATTGATTTAAAAAAGCCAAATCTAAAAATCTAAATTATAATTCATGTTGATGAAGTAGGAGATGTCCCTTACAACATGTGAAAAGGTTGTTTTGAAAGAGGTTATATGGGGCAGAGGTATTGACAATTTTTTCTATAATTTATGCATTAAAACCAATTTAAAAGAATCCAAATCAAAAAATGAACCAATTAATTCATGTTGATCATAGGGCAGAGATCACTGACCTTATATCAGTTGGATTAATTGATAAAAAGTAATATTTGGCCAGAGCTATTGAGAGTCTTTCATTAGCAAGCAAAAGTTTAAATTGCACTTTTAAGACAGTCCCTTAACCTCCGCAACGGCAGAAAACAAAGATTCACATATTCTTCGCTTTTCAAACAGAATTATGATATTGATATGGGAAAGCAAGGAGTGTTGCTTGTTTGCAAACGTGAGCAGATTCATAGAATATCATTTTTGTCTTTCTGGCATGTTTCGTTGAAGAGGTATTGACATTGAAATTCCCAATCTTTAATAAAAAGCTATTTGTCTCTGTAATACAATAACCCAGAGGCCAGTATATGTGATTTCAATCTCGTTTCATTGTTTTTTTTACATTTTAATACATTTCTTCACATTTTTTTAATACAAGTATTGAATACAATTGTAGACTTTATATTACAAATGTAAATCTGTCCATATATTCAGGCATTAAAAGTCATTAAAGAAACTAATTTGAACTCATACGACAATATTTATTTTACATTTTGTAGTATAAAAAAGTATTTGTTACTAGCTAATTTTATCAAAGGCAATGAGACAGGAAATAACCCAGCACTTGAGTAGGACTTAACCCAGCAAGAGGGTTAATTTCACCCACTGTTTGGGTCAAATGAATGACCCAAAGGATGGGTTATTTTTTAACCCAGCAGTTTTTAGAGTGCAGTATTCCATCAATTTGTTTATCTATTATTTCCACATTGTATCAATTCAATAAATCGACAAGCACACAAAAACCTAGCCCACCTGATCCCTTACATGCCCTTACATCAATCAGTCTTTCTGTTCTAACCATAATAGAGATTGCTAAGACATGTGACTAAGTGGGCGGCAACGTCATCAAAACGCAAAGAATTAGGGGTATGTTTGGCCAGGGCTGGTATGTTTACATGGGCTGGCATATCAGGCTAGTGTTCTGGCATGATAATAATGAAAACTTAGCATGAAAAACAGAATCCTACAAAATGCAGTGGGCTAAAACAAATGTTGTCCAACTTCCAGCACCCATACATACAACTACATGTTATTAAGTGCTAGTCAGGGTTCAAATTACTTGGGAGCTCACATGAAAGCAGTAAAATCATACACCCATGGGGGTCTCTAAAATTCATCAGCACTAATATTTAGTTAACAACAAATTCACTTCTTCCTTTAATATATATCACGACATTTATAAACAGCCTAAAAGAAACATGTTTTCCAAAAGAACACATTAGGTTTATGCTACTGCTGAGCGCATATCGCGATGGGTGTGTTTTTGATCATGTTATACATCGGGTGCTGCTTGTTGTAAAGTAACATGTCTGCATCACAAGTTATTTGGACATTGGTGGAATGAAAATGCTTTCGATTAATGAAAGCATTCTCATTCGGTCTCCTTATGGCAACATGAGTGCAGTCAAAAGCATCGATTACATTTGGGATACTGGACATAGCTGCAAATTGTGCTTTTTGATTGCCTGTTCACCCGCCGTGTACGGAACCTTCATGTACTTATGCGCCAAGCCTATTATACCGACTAACACGTCTTGCATAACTCGGCTGAGATATCCCTCACTTGTCAGTAACATCCATCTGGAAAGTGCAATGTCGCCAGAAATCCTATTATGAGGGATATGAAAGGCGCCAATAAATAATATTCATTATTAGGCTATTATTATTATTATAATTATTATCTTCTAACATTTCAAGGTCAGCTATTGTGCGTCATTACCCATTGTGATGGCATGGCTTTTTATAACCATCCATTTGATTGTATCTGATAATCTACAGATGTATTAATCTAATTGTAAATGTAAAATAGTTCTGCACAAATAGAAAATCTTGAACCTTTCAAAATGGTTAAGACAAGCATCACGATGGAACACATTTAAAAATAAAACTAACTAAATGCATATAAATGAACACTATGTTTCTGTATGTTATTATGACATTTATACTATAAAAACAATTCCCCAATTGACAATAAAGACTATCTATTATCTATTTATTATCTATCTTATCATCATCTATTTATCTATTTATCTGAACCGCCAGACAGAGACATCGACAAGAATATTAGTTTTAAACATGATTTTGTTCTGTTTACCATATTATTTATGAGGAGGAATTACATAACATGCCAACATAATTAGCCTACATAATATATTTGAGTGTTCTTTTTGCAAATATGTGCAATATGTCCTTCATTTGCCTTTACGTTAAAATCTTGTTTTATATTAGCCGCTTTCCGACCGCAGGGATTTTTGCAGTTCCTAGAACATAACGTTCCTATAACCATTTTTTTCTCGTGTTCCGATAGAAGAAATTGCGGGATTATTTAGTTCCTCGCACTGCCGTTCCTATATCCTTTTTAGCTCCTACTCCAGAGCAGGGTCTTTCCATTTTCCCTTTACCCAGGTCCACGTTGATTGGTCCAACTTATAAATTACGCCGGTCGCTTCATAATACTACATAATACTACATTATGCTGGAGCCTTCGTCTCCATCCTAGTTTTTAAACGCCGCGGTTTGAACTCCGTTATTAGGACATTATCAACACAACATTATTTTTATAAAATCGTATTGGATTTCGTTTTCAGCATCGTAATCTGAACAAACAAACAGCAAGCCGCGGAAGGAACCCAGCACTACTTGGGCTAAAAAAAACAGATCATCCGCACTATGATTTACACACTTATCTTCAATCATACACCCAGTGTTACAACATTTCACAGTGTAATGTTTGTATGTGGCGCTACACTAGAGTCTAGTGACAACCCTATAAAAGCCTATTGCGGTGCTTGCGTCACTCCATTATCCCTCCTACCAGTTCCTATGGCCACTTCACCAGTGCGAATGCAAATAGCAAAACCTGTTTTTGGGGAGAGTAGTTAGTAGAACTGTTTAGAAGTGGACTGTTCCTATAACTACGTTCCTGTAACTACTTGGTCGGAAAGCGGCTATTGTTTGTATTTCTCTGCAGGCTGTTAATTGTATGCATGGCTTTGTGACATCTTCATATTATTAATGAGAGGCAGTATTTCGATTTCGGTTACACAACGCTCTGCATTTTCAGACGGATCTACAGTAGCCTACGTGTTTCATCCATCTGCCGACGGTGTCGCCATTTCTCATTTCACCCGTTTTTGTGCGTAAGCATGGGTCAGAGTTTCCGTGAAGGACCGCACATTTTCCCGTCAAGTTTGCTTTTTATAAATCCCAATTATTGCGTAGAGAGTTGCGTACATCTTCTTTTGTGCGCACACAACATTTATAAATGAGGCCCCTGGAGATTGTAAATGTGGGGAAGAAAGCTGTCGTCCGTTCAAAGGAATGTAAATGTTTTAAGCACAACACTCCTCGCTCCCTCATCTATTTGCATGCATTCAGAATTCAACGAAACAACGTAACTTACTAAGACAAACACATCATGCCTAAGTTAAATGGTAAATTGAGAAAACTTTTGAATCGTTTACTGGTCTTACTAAATGCGCTTTCTAATAAAACACTGTTGGAGCTATTGGTGTATGAGCCTGATGGATAAAAGATATTAGGACTGTTGAATAAAAAGACAGTTAGCATGGGCGCCTTAAGTTTGTGCCGTGGATTCCCAAAATGCTTTGCGGGAATATGTCATGATGACGACACATTAGCAATCTCTATACACATAGCCTTTCAGACTAATACAGGATTCTCCGATTAAGTGCGTTTCATTTAGGGAAACAATGTCCGGACAAACAGACTGTATCATAACAGATCTTAACTCACAGTTTCTTGACGTCTAGCCATTTATATTCCAGTGAGCTAAAACTATCGTTTCTTCATGGCCCACTGCGCCTCATTCATCTTCGCCTCTCCTGGCGTCACCGCCGCCACTGAGGCCGCCTCCACTGGGCTCTTTCATGTTGCCACCAACGTTACCTCTGGGCTCTCTTTTAAGCAACCTGCCGTTTGCAGCAATTAAAAAATACCTCTACGTGCTCCTTGGGCCATGCACCGGAAGTCATCATAGTATATCCATATTACTGTGTGGTTTGATTTGTGTTGTATCTTGTTGCTAAATAATTAGTTTAAGGTTTCTGTTGTTGGCTCGAAGAGGGTCAATAGGACAAAGACATGTGCTGGCTGGATTTTGTAAAGGGGCCGGTGGAACAGAAACAAAGAGCTCAGAGACAGGCCTGGGATCACTGATAGACTGGTTGGAGTCACCGGCTGGTACCTTGGCCGGAGTCTGTGGGAGAGTTTGTAAGTAGGCAAAGTCAGAAAATAGATAATACACCGCATGATACACCGGCCATTTGTTGGATGCCGGTTGAATTAGAAAAAAAAAAAAAATAGAAGCTGATGAAACTTCAAATGTCCTAGGCTTATCCCACATGGCACTTATACATCACAGCCCACATTTAATAGATCTACTGTTGATATTTACTAGATCAACTGTCGACATTTGTTAGATCTACTTTCAACAGTATTAGATCTACTGTCAACATTTTAAAGAGCTACTGTCTATATTTAATAGATCTCCTGTTGAGATTTATTAGATCTAATGTCAACATTTAATAAATCTACTGTCGACATTTAATAAATTTAATAACTCTCCTGCCAAGATTATATATGGTCTTTCCTGAACTGTGCAATGGTTCTAATTGACTTACAGTACTCTTGTTACTGTGTACATATACATTTCAGCTCCGAAATGTATGGAGGGCAATAGAAAAATAGACATGCGTTGTGTCTCCATATAAAACTGTACACTGTTGCACAATCAAGTTTCACTGCAATGAATCAGATGTATTCATTCACCAGCTACATAGTTGGTTGTTGTTTATGTTTCTTCAGGAAACTTCAGGAAAGAAGATCCAACAGTGGCCATGAAAACAGCAGTACGTGTGTTGGGACTTCTACAGATATCTGTGGCAGGTATGGTCTCATTCATTTCCTAGATGTCTTATTGGACTTAAGGGATATTCTGGTGAGTTCTATTAAGAGTTACTAAGGCCACGCCCCACCATAAATATAAATATACAGGATATTCCAGACAAGCCATGAGACTTGGTGAGGCGGTGGCAGCGACAGGACTTGTCTCTGGCGTTTACTAGAAATGCCATGATGATAGTCAACGGTAGATAGTCGTTTGTCATTGTTGTAGTAGTTGTCTCAAGATGCACTAGCAACCGATATCGGTTGAAGTACAAGAGAGAACGTATTAGTGAGCAAACCCAGCTAATATAGGGGTCGCGCTGTCACCCCATTGGTCAGTGATAGTTATGCAAAATTGTTTCAGATGCAACATGCTTCACAGGAGGGATACACCCCTAGGAGCAGAGCCTCCCTATGGGGCGGAGCCCCACGATACAGAACATAGTCTTTATTGAGTCTAGTCTTCTGCCCTTCAGAGAAACATCCTTTTTGTCAATTTTATATTCAACTTGAAATATAAAAGTTATTGGAAGACTATAAAATAATATAAAAAAAACATGGAGTGTATTAAACATATAAAAAAAACATGGAGTGTATTAAACGTTATTATTAAAAAAGAAAAGGGAAAAGCAGTATACCCAAACCATATCCTTTCTACAAACAATACTGTGACTACTGACATGTCCTCAGTTGCTGGGGAATTTAATTAATTTTTTGTCAATGTTGGTCCTGATTTGGCCAGGGAAATTGCAAAGACTGGGAGTCATGATGGTGTAGAAAGTAAAGCATTATATGTTAATGACACACTATTTATAAGAGGGACTGAGGAAAAAGAAATGATTGACATTGTAAATAAGTTTCAAAGTAAGAAGTCTACTGACTGTCATGATGTTGATATGTGCACAGTTAAAAACATTATTGAATGTATAGTAAGACCTTTAACTCACATCTGTAATCAATCCCTTCAAACTGGTGTTTTTCCAGATAAAATGAAGACAGCTAAAGTTATACCAATATATAAAACTGGAGACAAACATGTACTCTCAAACTATAGACCCATCTCACTCCTTCCACAGTTCTCCAAAATATT
>JACXGM010038229.1:0-10788 GCA_016801145.1 Umbra pygmaea
GCCGAGACTGGGAAGCGACCTCTGGTGGCCGAGACTGGGAAGCGACCTCTGGTGGCCGAGACTGGGAAGCGACCTCTGGGGGCTAAGGCAGAGCAGCGGCCTCTGGTGGCCGTGACTGGGAAGCGACCTCTGGTGGCCGTGACTGGGCAGAGACCTCTGGTGGCCGTGGAACGGGAGCGACCTCTGGTGGCCGTGGAACGGGAGCGACCTCTGGTGGCCGTGGAACGGGAGCGACCTCTGGTGGCCGGGGAACGGGAGCGACCTCTTGTGGTCGGGGAACTTGAGCGACCTCTGCTGGTCGGGGAACTTGAGCGACCTCTGCTGGTCGGGGAACTTGAGCGACCTCTGCTGGTCGGGGACTTTGGGCTATCAGGGTCCTGCCAGGACATCGAGGGGCCCCAATGGCTTCCAAACAGGACACTAGATGAGGGGATCGGGTGAGCAGCCGCTTCAAAAGGAAGGTCTCAGCCTCTGTCTTGAGTGACCCATAACCGGCCCTCCATGAGAAGAACTGGCTAACCAAGTCTGGACGGGCACTGATGGCTTAGCCACATTGGTTCATCCAATCCCGATAGTCCCCATCCACTCCGGGGTCTTTCCTTAACACAGTGAAGATGAAATCCCTCTGGGAACTAAGGTCGGTGTCCATCTTGGAACTGGGACTGGTATCCATCTTGGAACTGGGACTAGTAGCCTTCTTGGAACTGGGGCTGGTAGCCATCTTGGAACTGGGGCAGGTAGCCATCTTGGAACTGGGGCAGGAATCCATCTTGGAGCTGGGGCTGGTATCCATCTTTGGACTGGGGCTGGACTCAGCACTCTTTGGACGTCCCCATCCATAGCCTTCCTGACTAAAAAGTCCTCATAGGAGGCTTCGTAGAGGTCCCAAGGAAGATCCTCCTGGACCCAGCCACTGTAAAACGGCTCAATCCCAGCCATATTATCTTATGGCGAGGTATTCTGTAATGATGTTTACAATGTTACAATGTAAAGTACATCAGTGTGGTAAAAGTAGTAGCATGGGTAAAAATAGTTTACAACAACGTCACAACAGTTTTTGTCATTTGTTTTGGTCAATATCTGTGAGGAAATGAATAACATTGTTAAATATAAACAAGATAATTGTTTCTATTATACCTCCCACATGTGTAATATGTTGTTTATGTGGATAGCCTTGAAATTGATTCTATAGAAATGATGATTGTAAAGGTCAACTTTTTTGATCATACAGACATACAGTATTACACATTTTTTGGGAACTCAACAGCGCTACTTTTAAAACCAGTGGTCGAAAATAAGAGAATGCATCTTTAAATTCTGGTAATCTTTCGACAGGAAATTAAGGACTATTAATAATAATAATAATACCAACGCTCAAGTAGCCAGTGTTAAGTTTTGTCCTGTTTGACAGTTTGTATAAGTGTTTAACCTGTACAATTGGAGAGCCTGGTCACAGCAGGGAAGGGTCAGATCAAGGTCCTTTACTTTTGCCATTTGCTCAAGTACAACGTACAGGCACATTGGAATACCCTTGCGGATCACTCAGTCAGTAATAAAACAGCACTCACAGTAAAAAAAGAGAATAAAAAAACACTGCAAATAAGGTCCACATATACTAATAAATAACAATAAGTACAGTATATACACAAAAAAGAGAAGGAAAGATGAGGTAAGTATGCATGTCCACACACGTGGTCTCAATGTATCAGAGTCTGTAGAGTATTTCAAACCGGATAGAATATCCTTGGCCAGCAGTCTTAATGGTGTCACGGTTTGTAGGTGCGTGAAAGGAGGGAGACCCAGGCAGGTGAATGGTAGATGATAATAATATGGTTGTTGTTTGATTTTGACAGGTCCAGGAAACATACAGATGGCAAGTTGCAGCCTCAAGCGAGTGCACAATGGTTACATCTTTATAGCTTACGCGCTCTTAGACAGCGACACGTCCACTGACAGCTAAACATAAATACAGAGCGTACGCTTAAACTACCAAACTCAAGGGACTCACTTCTCACAACTGCTTGTACTGTGTAGCTCCTGGATTGTCTCCAAACACAACAAACAGATATTCACCGTAACGTATAATCAATGACCAACACCTCTTCCCCAGTTTGGTCAGCTTATATAGAAAGAACTAACTAGCTACACTAACACGGCTGAATGTCGTTACTAATCAGATCTACAAGATACCAGTCTACCCTAACCTAAACCCTACCCTAGAAACAGGACATACTGGAGAGAGACGTGTCACATTCCTTAAAGGGACAGTGTGTATATATATGGGTGGGCATTTCCAGGCTAACCATGAAATAATGACAGTCGAAAATTTAGCAAAGCCAAATATATGTGATCTTTTTTTAGTTTTCATCAATTAAAAACTGAAAAGTTATTTGGTTGACACAACTGGTGGGTCCGAGTAGCGTATTTGGCTAAGTCGCTACATTGCAGGAAAGTCTACGTCTTGATCGTCACAGGTTCAATCCAGGGTTCTATGCAAATTGGCACAGCGCTGCCCAGATTTGGGTTAGATATGAACATTTGACATTTTAGTAATTTAGCTGACACTCTTATCCAGAGCGCCTGACAGTGAGACAAATATTATCTAAACTTAAATGAATACATATTGACATTTAAAAAAATTCACATTTGTTTTCAGATGGCCCAAAGAACACCTCAGTATCAGTCAGTCCCTCTGGTGAAATAGTGGAGGGCAGTTCAGTGACTCTGACCTGCAGCAGTGATGCCAACCCACCTGTGAACAAATACACCTGGTACAAGAAGAATGTAACCTCACCAAAAGCATCAGGACAGAGTTACAGCATCACTAACATCAGATCTGAGGACAGTGGAGAATATTACTGTGAGGCTCAGAATGAAGATAGACATCTCAACTTTTCTGCTGTGTATGTGTATGTTCAATGTAAGTCAATGTAGCCATATTAAACAGAACCTAAAGCTTTAATCACAATATTTATTTATATATATTTGTAGATTATGTTACATCTGCAACCAAACTGCAAGCCCAAGTTACATATCACAATTGTAATGCAATTTATTAATATGGGACTATAATTTACTGTCCATCAGATGGTCCAAAGAACACCTCAGTATCTGTCAGTCCCTCTGGTGAAATAATGGAGGGCAGTTCAGTGACTCTGACCTGCAGCAGTGATGCCAACCCACCTGTGGACAAATACACCTGGTACAAGAAGAATGTAACCTCACCAAAAGCATCAGGACAGAGTTACAGCATCACTAACATCAGATCTGAGGACAGTGGAGAATATTACTGTGAGGCTCACAGTAAAGTAGCTTCTAAAAACTCTACATCTATGACACTATATGTAGCAGGTATTCAATCTTTAATTCATGATTTTATGAATGTCTTAAGAGTTATATGTATGTTGGCTTATTATTAATTACATAATTTCAATATTAGAATAAAATAGAATATAGGAATTTTACAGTTCTGGTGTTTTGTTGTTGTTATTGTGATTTTTCCTGTTTTTCCTCCCCTCCCAATTCCCTCTCTAAACCTGTCAACAGCCCTGCTACTCCTTGTACAGATCACGGAAGCCTTTAGTGAGATGATTACGTTCACCGACTATACTTTTGCGAATACATTTACAGGCACATGATCTAAACACAAGGACAGCAACGTAGTAGGATAGATAATCTGACTTATCAAACCCAAGTCCCAGGCAGCACTATGTCAATTTTGCACTGTCTCATGCAGGAGGGGAAAGTCAGAGAACCCATGGTCAGGCTCGAACCCATGACCATCGTTACGTAGTAATGCAGCGTCTTTGCCCACTACATCACGCAGACCCCTAGTTCTGGTGATTTTGAAGTATGAAGTTTAATCATTAATACAGAACAACATATTTAAGGCAAATCTTAAGATTGGTTTATAGCAATGGTACTGTATAAATATGTATAAGTATTTTAAGCATCATGCTTAAGAACAGCTCTTAGCCGTGGTATAATGGCCATATATAACAAACCCCTGAATGTTATTGCTTTTATTAACCAGTTACCAAGACGATTAGAGCAGTAAATAGTTGTGATGTTATACCTGTGATATACAATCTCATATCTCATGGCTAGCAGCCAGTCAATATTCAGAATTCAAACTACCCAGTTTACAAAATACTGTTTGTAATTTGAATCCAGGTAAATCAGTGTTTCCCTGGGTTACTGTGGTGGGGGTGGGGTCTGTCCTGAATGCTGCAGCTCTGCTACTCAACATCTACTGCATTCTGAGGAGGTCAGTGTTTGATTTTTAGACATATTTCAATTATCATACTTTCTGTAATCAAGCATCAGTCTTCAATAAATGTTCAATAAATCCTACTATTGGTTTCTATAGAGCACGGAGAGCAGAACTATCCCAGCTCTGAGGTAGTGAAGTTATTTAGGGTGTATGGATTAACTAAACCCTCTGTAGTGGTATTGAACTGTAACCCTGACTTCAACATCAGTAATGTGATGCCCACCCTTCACCCTAATCTTAACCTTAATGATAAATGTTTAATGTTACAGAATGATTACGTTAAACAACAACATAATACTTAAAACCTGCCTCTAACCTCTTCTATGGTCTCTCTGTACAGGAGATGTAGAGGAGGAAGTGGTGCCACAGCAGAAACACAGGTGATTATATCAGTTACACCTACACTGATCACATCTGGCCTGTTGTGTTACGTTCAGCTCCCCAGGAGGGGAGTGGGATGTCAAACCTGCAGCCAAAGACACCCTGCAGCTAGAGAGAGAGGTATGGGGTTGTGGGTGTAGGCAAGGACACAGACAACCAGGTAGTACCGTTTCACAAAGGGGATTTTATTGTACCCATGGTAAGTTAGATATATAATAATAATAATATATATCTATAATAATAATTATGATGACAACAATAAAAATAATAATAATAATAATAATAATAATAATAAAATGGGAAAAGGGGCTGAACAGGACCAAATAAATGAAAGAATATATAAGGAACACACTTCTTACCTACTCTATCCTAACACAATCACCAGAACCTAAACCGGCACACGATCCAGGCGCCCTACCAAAAGTACAGGAGTGGTCTGTCCAGGTCTTTCCTAGTGTATATAACAGGGAAGTTACCCTACGTGTGGTGTAAGCCCAGGGTGTTTGTCCTAACACTTCCCAAGTGTTTACCCTCTCCCCTGGGAAGAAAAGAACAAAGAAACACTTGTTAACATACAATAGATATTAAACACTGGACTTAATAATAATACAAACACAACTATACACCAAAATCTCAACAACTATAGAACAACCAAACGTTGCTACTGCAAAAACCAACCCCACAGCTATGATAGAGAGCTGTCTAATCAGAGCATGGATTCTCAGTCCTGGAGCCAAACTGGTAAAACAATACCTGGTCAGACTCCAACAACAAACAAACAAAATAACCACAGAGAGAGACATAGAAAGAAAGAAAGAAAGAAAGAAAGAAAGAAAGACAGATAGATACACAGTGGCATCAACCTCTACCGAACAAACCACAGCACATACCAACCAGACAGAGCTCCATAGACACACAAAATGGCACACTATATACAGAAGGGCATGATGGAGATGAATGATGACTGACTATATACAGAAGGGCATGATGGAGATGAATGATGACTGACTATATACAGAAGGGCATGATGGGAGATGAATGATGACTGACTATATACAGAAGGGCATGATGGGAGATGAATGATGACTGACTATATACAGAAGGGCATGATGGGAGATGAATGATGACTGACTATATACAGAAGGGCATGATGGGAGATGAATGCTGATTGACTATATACAGAAGGGCATGATGGGAGATGAATGATGAATTCAGGTGTAGAGGATAATGGGGGAGGAGTCAGTGATGAGTTGTAATGAGGATGACTGGTAATTAGCTGAACCTACCTCACCTGTGGGAGACATACAAACTGAACAGAACAAACTCAAAACAGGACAGAATACAGCATAGAAACACAGACCAGGGGACAGAGATCATAGATACTGAGACTGGGGGACGTAACATGTTGTCAAACAAAGTTCAACAGAGATGTAGAACTAGACCTGAGTACTGGTGAGGAAAAGGCAGTCATAATGTTACCATCTCTCTACACAGGCTATCCATACTGACCCCTACACAGCTCTGAACATGAAGAACAGATCACCTGAATATGATACTCTGACAGTAAGTATCTTATAATTGTGTTTAAGTTTATTGGTGTTTAGTCAAATATTTGAATGTATGGACATAAAATGAAAGTCTCTCTCTCTCTCTCTCTCTCTCTCTCTCTCTCTCTCTCTACAAAGAGTGTCCATCCTGACTCTAACATTTATGTTGTACCCTCACCGCTGGTAAGTGGAGATATTAAAGTTGATGACAACACAGGACACGGAGCTGCTGTAACATCTTCTGAGTCTCTGTATTGTGTGAGCATAAACAGATATTTCTGCATTCTCATTCATCATTTACCATGTAACAACAGATTGTGTTTTTTTTTAAAAGTCACAACATACAGACAAATACAAAATTACTCACATATAGCTTTTCATCAGGTATTATTTCCACAAATTAAACAAATAATTTCAAAAGATACTTGGTTTACAATGCACATTAATAATACTATGTACTATATATTACATACAATATTCAAATCTGATACTCTGCCTAACAATTTAAACATATGTACTGTTTCCCATGTCTTCAACTCTTTTTTAAACTTCTTAAATTAGCTTTAGAATCATGGCACGTGTCAACAAAAGTAATTCTCTTTACACACCATTAGCATGACCACATTACATTACTTATCACAAACACAAATAATATAGGGACCTATCTTGCACCCGGCGCAACGCAGCACAAAGTCTGAACTAGGCCTGGCAAATTCGATTCATTTTAAGGATTCAAGTTATTCTGAGTCACTCCCTACACTGATCCGAGTCACGTCAGTCACTTGAGTCACTTGAGTCATTATTGCCAAATCTCCAAAGGAAACTCTGTTGTAGCCCATTCTCTCTAACCACTAATGTAGTTCTGTGGGTTCACATGGTGCAGACTCACTATTCCAGAGTTTAGTAACAAACATTTATTTAAAAAAAGGCACACATGAAAAAAGAAAACAAAATTTAGCCATAATAATAGATGAAGAAAATGCAAAATGTGCATATTACTAGAACAATAATACAACAAAAATAAATATAACAATAAAATTTATTGAATACAAAAACAACAATCAAATGGAACAAACATGCAAAATGTGCATATAATAAATGCAAAGAAAAACGACATAACTATTTACATTATAATAGTGCTTTTGTTGTGGATTTGCTTTACCCTGACTCGAGGAGAGACTTCACTCGCTCGTCTGATGCAGATCCACTCATGACAACGTAACCAGCAGATTCGCGCTATTGACTGACTCACGCAAGAACTCATCAGTGATCCACAACTCATGAGTCCTCGACAACTCATGAGCCACATGGTCTGCAAGGCGAGGCGAGCCGAGCCGAGCTTGCAATGTTTCAAACTTTCTCCTCGACCAATTGCATTTTTGAAATACTACATTTATACACCAAACCTACAGTAAGCCTACCTAGGCTACGTGCAGAACATTGAATGTTATTTTAAACAACTTAGCCGGCTGATTCATGCGATTGACTGACTCACGTAAGAACTCAGTGATCAACAACTCATGAGTCCTCAACAACTCATGAGTCCCATGGTCTGCAAGTCTGCAATGTTTCCGGAGTCTGCGGATTGGGAGGTTCCTATAACCTGTCTCGGACTGTCGCTTTGCTCACTCGGTTGCTTAAGTTGACTTGTGGCGTTGTGTTTGCCTATGAAATTATAGGTTATAAAGCCTTTGGCAGCTAAGATGGCTAGGACTAGTAGTAGTTATTGTTACAAGAGTTTTGTTTGTGGTGGTGTTATAATTTCAGATCAGATTTTATTAGGACTCAACTGATCCGGGTTAATGATACTAAAGACTCGCGACTCATGAGTTATTATCTTTCACTCGGGTGAAAGATCCTAATGAGTCATGACCTTAAAAGGTTTAGTCTGAACGCAAGTGTCTTTGCTAGTTTAAGACCGACGCAGTTGTCAACAAAAATATGGAGCTAATAGAGTCTCAATAAAGATAAATGCACACACTACATTTACATATGCACCCACAGGACTCATACATGCACACACATGATTCATACATGCACACACATGATTCATAAATACACACACAGGATACACAAATGCGCACAAAATTCACAAATGCACACAAAATTCACAAACGCACACAAAATTCATAAATACACACACAATTCAGAAAGGCACAGGACACGACTCAGAAATGTATTTCTGATGCACACACAAATATCTTGATTTACAAACTGCTTGCGGTCTGTGAACGTCACTGCATTTGTGTGTGAATTTTGAGACTCCCCTGACGTGGCTCGACACACAAATGAGTTTATTTAAACAGTGAATGATCTGCAACCAATCAGATATCTCTCTTGTTTTAGCCAATCACAAGAACGCACCCTACGTGGGGGATTGTTCATTTATAAGCCAGTCACATGAACACGTTCAAACAGCACCAGGAGCCGGGAGTGTTTAAATAAGATTAATATTACCGATGGAAGGACAACTGTTTTCTCTGCCTCTGCCAAGCATTTTCTTCTCAAATTTCAGCAATGAAAGACATTACATTTCATTAGACATCTTAATATTTAAGTTGATTTACTAATGTAAAGCCTGATAAAAATGCGTTGCTGCAACATAGAATTGTTAAATCAGTCTCTCTTCTCATTACTTCACACCCACAGTAGGGGGCACTGTTCCCTCCACCACAATTACAGCATTTAGGTCGTACCCCCTCTCCACATTCCCCATAGTCATGTTCCCCTCCACACTTAGCACACCTCTTAGTCCCTTTACACATTTTAGCTACATGACCAAACTTCTGACACTTGTAGCCTGTTCTGGAACAGTGTCTACCTCCAGCAGGGAAACACCGGAGAACTTAAATAGGGCCTTGATAACTTTTAAAAAGTGCTACTGTGAAGGCAATTAACTAAAGGGATAAGATGAGAAGGACATGTGAGGGGGTCATGTAAACAGGAAGCAAGAACAAAATGAAAAAATGACAGGAAGGACCAAATATAGACTTGACACTTAATGGAGAAACTAAAACCCTGGACTGGCTAAACAGAAAAGAAACAAGGAATACTGTCACGTGAAGGTGAGGTGTGGAGTAAAGGAAGGAAACCGACAGACAGGTAGATGGTGGATGTCAATACTGGTTGTTTTTATTCACAGTAATCAGGGAACAGTACGTGCAGGTTGCAGGGTACAGCATAAGCGATCTGCTTAACGAGTATACTGAGATATAGTCTACGTGCTCTCACCAGTGGCACAGACACTGCATAGTTAACACACAAACAATATTCCTGTTAGGCACAGGGAAGCAGCATAGATAAAGTCATATAGCAACAATCTAAGGCTATACAAACAGTTTAAGCATAACGTCCAAACTTACGCGACTCTCTTGTCACAACACAAAATAATGCAACTCCCGGAATATTACAACACAACGTCACGTACAATATTCCTCCTGACAGTAAGTCAATGCCCAACCCCATCTCTCCAGTCTGGGCTGCTTATGTGCCGACAGCTAACCTAACCACCCAAACGCGGCTGTTCATAATCAGTGATCAGAAAGATCTACAAGTTACCAGCCTACACTAAGCTAAACCCTATCGTTGCAGCAGCCCAAACCAGAGAGAGAGGTGTTACAAACTCTTAAAAGGGACATACCATGTAAAACTAAGTACAAACGTAAAACTTCATGCAAAGCATTGACAGAAAACAAAGTGAAACCCAATAAAACAATATACATAGAAATGAACTAAAATACATAAAGGAGTGTATATCTCATTCCATAAAGTCTCTGAACGTCAGCCCACCCTGGACCGGGCGTTACACTAACAGAATAAACTAAACACCAGACACATACAAAGCAAACTATAATAGAATCCAGAAAACCAACTAATAACCGAATACAAAGTAACAAACCTACTAAACAGGCTTTGATAAACATGAAGAGGTAAAAAAACGGGAACAGGGGAAATACACAGGACCAGGGGGAACCTTACAACATGAAGGACAGATCACCTGAATATGACACTCATAGGTATCATTAGGTATCTTATAATTGTGTGTATGTTTATGTGTATTGGTGTTAAGTAAAATATTTGAATGTTTGGACAGAAAATGAAAGTCGCTCACTCTACCCAGAGTGTCCATCCTGACTTCAACAGGGACACCATCACAGCTCTGAACATGAGCACCAGATCACCTAAATATATGACACTCTGACAGTGAGTGATGTAATTCTGACATCATGTATTCAATTGTATGTTATTTTATTCCATTTGTGTGTCATGTGTTTGTTTGTTGTTAATGCATATTAAATATTTGATTGTTAATGCATATCTAATAAACTGAATAAAGTAAGTAGTGCCATAACACTAGTTACATCTCTCTCCCTCTACATGTTTTGTCTAAAGTGTTTACATTCACACTAAGAGTTGCAGGATGAGGTGAGTAAAGTGTTAATTCAGACTAAGTGTTGCAGGATGAGGTGTGTAAAGTGTTAATTCAGACTAAGAGTTGCAGGATGAGGTGTGTAAAGTGTTAATTCATACTAAGTGTTGCAGGATGAGGTGTGTAAAGTGTTAATTCAGACTAAGTGTTGCAGGATG
>JACXGM010038230.1:0-10890 GCA_016801145.1 Umbra pygmaea
TCAAGTGTTGTTTATGGTTCTGACCTTTGCCTGTGTTAATTACTCTGCCTGTGGATATCCCTTATTGTACTTTAGCCATCCAGCTATTCTGTTTTGACCTATGCCTGGTGTAATTACTCTGCCCGTGGATATCCCTTATTGTACTTTAGCCATCCAGCTATTCCGTTTAGACCTATGCCTGCTTGTTTGGATAAAACTGTCTGTGGATATATTCTTTACCTGTTCTTATGGAAAGTCAAACAGGTCAATAAATAACATTGTGCTATTTAACATTGATTGAGTATTCACTCAGTACAAACATTACATCGATAATTAACAAAGCAATAATCAAAACATAGAAATAAAATGTAGAAAGAGCCTTGTGGAACATGCAATAAATATGAGAATCTACAAATCTTAGGGACAATTATGTAGCAAAGATTGAACTTATACGAGATTGTGAGAAGGACTTATAAAATTAGGCTAGGAATTGATCAGCTGTAAAAATACTGATTCTCTTGGAGACAGAAGGACTGGCCTTGTTGACGTAAGGAGGCTTTGAAGCTCACCGCAGGTTGTCAGCTGTTTAAAATGCTAATGTTATTTGGCGGACGAAAAACAAGAGACCTATTTTATTAACTATTGCTGTTTCCTGTGGTTTAGAAATGCATCTCTTGTCAACCATGATTGGTGAGTTTGGATATAAATGACCAATAGTTAAGATTATTAAGTTCTGTTCAATGATTACACAATGTTTATATACTTCTGGGAGGTAATTTGATTCAGCAGAATTCTCATGAGAAAACTCAGGCTTTTAACATTAAAGTCTTATTGCTCTAATTACAAATCTAAAGGACTCCGAGTGCAATTATTTAATGACTAAATGCATTAAAATATATACAATACACACTTTTATATACTATTACAATACTAATACCCACTATTACACACTATTAAAATACTAATACACACTATTATTGTCACAATGTCCCATGGTGTAGTGGAGAGAGAGACAGGTGCGAAGGAATTGCAATAATTCAATGGTATTTATTAAAGCACTTGGATAAACAAAAACTGCCTCGTGGGGCTAAAACAGGAATAGACACAGAACATTAACTATGACCACGCAATAGGAACACGTAACAGGGAATAACGAACGACAGGGGTGGGAAGGAAACACAAGGGCTAAATACTCAAACAATAATTGACTAATACATAACACCTGGGATAAATCAACACTGAAAGAAACTATGGGGACAACCATATACAAACAGGAAGGGAGGACCAACAGCATGCACATCACAACAGGGACAATAGGGGGAACCAAATCATAACCTAAGAATAAACCAAACTCTATCTATAAGGAGTCCATATAGTCTCTATATCACAGCCCTCCCTGGTCCAGATGTGCCAATTATATACTATTACAATACTAATAAACTATTACAACACTAATACACACTATTACACACTTTTACAATACTAACACACACTATTACAATACTATTACACACTATTGCAATACTATTACACACTGTTACACACTATTACAATCCTAATACACACTATTAAAATAATAATACCCACTATAACAATACTAATACACTATTACATAACCAATACACACTATTACACACTATTACAACACTAATACAGTTGGAGTATGGATTAGCTGAGTGGGGGTACAGTCATGGGAGTCACAGGACAGTGTACAGGACAGCGTTTGACTTTCCAGGGACAGTAATGGGAGTCACAGCACAGTGTCTGACTGTCCCGGGACACTCCTCTGGACACAACTAACAGGACAGTTTTTGCTGCCACTGCTTCTTAGTTTGCCGCCATTGCTTTTCATCAAGCTTTTATTTTGAAAGCCTACTTCCACTGTTGTGCATTTTCGATTTTGCATATTAGCTAAATATTTAGGTTTAACATTTAACATTTAGATTTAACATTTAACATTTAGATTTAACATTTAGATATAACATTTAACATTTAGATTTAACACAACAAAAATTTACACCACTTTTTAAACTTTGTTTGGCACTAAATGTGGTGAAATGTTGCTGTTAATTTTAGTGTGTCTCACTTTACAATTGGCGCTGCATACAATTACCGATTCCGATACCACAACCTTGAGTATCTGACAATACCAATATCAATACTGATACACTACCATCTTTTACTCCCTCCTATTCAGGTTTGGTGTTGAAGTTTCCAACGCTGCTGCCACAGGGTGTCTGCAGGTTTATTGACATTAAATTTAAGACTATTTAAGACTTTTTAATGCCACTCTAAATGCTTTTTAAGACCAATACCCCAGAAAAAGCACAATAAAAAATGGAAAAATAAATACCTGTAATTGGTCAGGAATTAAATTGTAATGCATGCAGACAGGATTATGTATTCCAACTTGTAGTATTACTAAACAATCTTATTTGAGATCAAACAAGACATATTTAAGACCTGGGACATGAATACAAATGTTATTTCAAATAGTCTATTCTGGTACGACCTGTTTATTCCAACCTTGTTTCATTTTCTCTGGATTTGCCCTATTGTACTGCTGCCTGTGGATCTTTTTGTGTATTGTGCCTTTGACCCTCCTGGATTCTGAGTTTGTACTTCTGCCTGAGATTTCAGATGTGTTGTCTACCTGCCTGCCTATTGAACAACCCTGCCTATGTAATTTTGTACTGCTGTCACCATTGTGTACCAACCTGTTTCTGCCTGACCACACTTCATTTGGATACAGATAAATAATACCCATTGTATTATTATATGCTTGTCCTGGTACAACCTTTAAAAATTCAGAAAAATCTGCATCCACCTTTGTTACTATGAAAAGAAATAAACATTGTCAAATAATGAATCACAAAGGATTTATTTGTACATTATATTAGAAGCAATATAGAAGATGTGTATAGTTAGTAATTCAATCCCAAATGTTATTCCGTCTACACATTTTCAGACTTCACAATGTGTCATCTTCGCTCAAAACAGATGAATTACATTAAGATTTTTGTTGAATGTACTTTATAACAGCAGAATATGAAAACAATAGCTATGCTGTTGCCTATTTCGCATTTTTCCTTTGTAGAATAAGAATTCTTAAGTATATATGATGAAAACCCACCACAGCTACTGATAACCCTCAAAGCAAATGAGGTTGAAAAGACGTTGAAAATAAGTTTATGTGGAATGTAAAAAACATATGCAGATGACATTTGTTGTACAATGAGAAGAATAGTTTATAGTGTGGCTGTTGTACGAACTGATCGTGGAGAAAACCCACACAAAACAAGTGTTGTTTGTAATTCCATTGTGAAAGGGGTCCTCCTGCAGGACTGGTCGCATCTCCTGAGGCTGGTATCTCCGTTCATTCCACACCACACGAACACAGCACCAACTCCATCAGTCCTCACTACCTCACTTCCCACTACACACAAACGCAGCACACCTCATAGATCACAATCACCCGAATACTGACACCTGCTGCTTATTGTCTCTAGTGTATATATTCTAGCCACACAATATCCTCATTGCGAGGTACTCATCCTCATTGCGAGGCGTTTATTGATTGAGTTTTGATATCCTGAGTATTGACCCGTTGGTGTTTTTCTGACTTTCGAGATCTGTCTGCCGTTTGTACCGTTGCCTGTTACATCTTGTGTTTGACCTGATTTGCAGGTGCCCTCGACTACCCTCCGGATCCTGCTATTGTGCTTCAGCCTGTGCCACCCGTGTATGACCTCTGCTGCCTGACTACGCCTTGCCCTGCACTGTGTACCTTTACCTGAATTATTTGGATCCGGTCCTTTCATTGGACTCCTGTTACTATTCTCTATTAAATAATCTGTATTTTACCCCACGGAGTAACATCGTTACAGGATCCCTTGCCTTCTACAATATGAAGCCAAAGGAGCTACGCCAGCGGCTTCAACAACAAGAGGCCAGGATCGAGGAATTGTGCCAGCTCCTCAAACAGACCCGCTTGACCGCTCCAGCTCCTCCTAGTCAGGTACTACCATCACATTTCCCGAACATAGCGCTTCCTGGCAAATATGATTGCTCACCCGGGTTGTGTAAGGGGTTTTTGATGCAGTGCAGCATGTATATCCACCATCATTCGGTTCAGTTTGCTGAGGACCAGCAAAAGATGGATTTTATCATTTCCTTGTTGATGGGTAAGGCTTTGGAATGGGCGACTGCTCTATGGTCAGTGCATAGCCCAGAATTAAGACCTGAACGAGCCTTTACCACGCTCTTTAGGGATGTATTTGACCACCCAGTTTCTGGAGGCAGCGCTGGCGATGCTTTATGTGAGCTACGACAGGGAAAACGCACCGCGGCGGAATATGCACTGGAATTTAGAACCATTGCCGCCAGTAGCAGATGTTTAACGTAGGGGTTTAAATCCTGACCTACAAATGGAGTTGGCTTGTAGGGGAGATACTACTGACCTACCTAAATACATCTCCATGTCTATAGCGGTGGATAAACTCTTAAAAGGACAAAAACCTGGTAAACCACCCTCAAGTTCTCTGCAGGGTTTTAAACCAAGTCCCAGGATGGCACAAGAAGAGGAGCCGATGCAACTGGGAAGGTCTCCACTTTCCGACGCCAAAAGAAAATGACGCCTTAAAAACCAGCTCTGTTTTTATTGTGGAGAAGGACGTCACTTCATCAGTAACTGTCCCAGATGTCTCTCTGCTAGCAGGACCACAACAGCTACCAAAGCACAGGTAGGACGACCTTCACCTATACTGGTATCTAATTAGAAACTAAACGTACCAGTGACCCTTAAACGAGGCAGTTATAGTTTTAGCACTTTGGGAATCATTGATTCTGAGGCCGCAGGCAATTTTCTAGACTGTGATACCGCTCAACACTTAGGGCTTGGGCTTATTGAATCTATACATCTCAGAATCATTAAAACAAGGGTTCATACGTCCTTAACCCTCACCGGTGGCCTGTAGTTTCTTTTTTATAAATAAAAAAGATGGCGGATTGAGGCCTTGTATCGACTACAGGCTGTTAAACAAGCATAGCTATCCGTTGCCATTAATACCCACTACCTTAGAACAAGTCGGGCAGGCAGCAATCTATGCTAAACTGGATTTAAGAAGCGCATATAATTTGGTTCGGATCAAGGAAGGGGATGAATGGAAAACCGCTTTCATCACTCACCAAGGACATTATGAGTATTTAGTCATGCCTTATGGACTTACAAATAAACCGTCCGTTTTTCAATCATTTATGAACGACATACTTAGGGAAATATTGGGTGTCTTTGTGGTAGCCTACATCGATGATATTCTTATCTATTCTAACTCCCTGTCTGAACACGTTCGACACATCAAGAGGGTTTTACAACGCTTACAGGACAACAACCTCTATGTAAAAGCAGAAAAGAGTGAATTCCATGTAACAACAGTGTCGTTTTTGGGGTTTGTATTAACCCCCGGGGGAGTGAGCATGGATACCACTAAGGTAACTGCAGTCAGGGAGTGGCCACAGCCCAATACAGTAAAGGAACTACAAAGTTTTTAGGATTGGCAAAATTTTACCGCAAGTTTGTAAGAAATTTCAGTTCTATAGCGGCCCCACTCCATGCTTTGATCAGTTATAAGGGATCTAAATTACCGTGGACATCTACCTTGTTGACTGCTTTTCAAGCCTTAAAGAACATTTTCACGTCAGCCCCTATGTTATGTCACCCCGACCCGGAGTCACCATTCACTGTAGAGGTAGATGCGTTAGAGGTAGTGGTGGGGGCCGTGTTATCCCAAAGACAAGAAAAAATGCTTGTTTACATCCTTGTGCGTATTATTACCGTAAACTCTCTCCCGCAGAGAAAAATTATGACCTGGGGAGTAGGGAATTATTGGCCATCAAATTGGCCCTCGAGGAATGGAGACATTGGCTGGAGGGAGCCAAACACCCGTATATGGTTTTAACTGACCATCGGAATCTGGAATATCTCAAGAATGCCAAAAGGTTAACGGCCCAGCAAGCCAGGTGGTCTCTGTTTTTCAGTCGCTTCAGGTTTACAGTGTCATATGTTCCAGGAAACAAGAATGTAAAAGCAGATGCCCTATCCCGCCAGGTTGAACCACCTCTCCACCGCCCAGAACCTGAGTTCATCCTACCCCCTGCCTGTATAGTGAGACCCATAAGGTGGGAATTGGATGACGAGATCGACGCATCCCGGAGCTCTGACCCCTCTCCACCAGAGACCCCGGTGGGGAAGACCTACGTTCCAGCCAGCATGAGATCTCGTCTCCTGCTCTGGAGCCATTCCTCTTTAGGTACCGGACACCCTGGCATAACCAAAACAGTACAGCTGCTGAGTAGGAAATACTAGTGGGCCTCAATGAAGGCAGACATCACTGATTATGTGTCCTGCCCGGTATGTGCCCAAACTAAGACCCCACGCCAACTACCCACAGGTGAGCTCTTGCCCCTCCTTATTCCACACAGACCTTGGTCTCACATAGCCATAGACTTTTTAACCAATCTACCGACCTCCTCTGGCTACACCACTATACTCACCATAATAGACAGTTTTTCCAAGATGTGCCGTCTGGTTCCCTTGACCCGCCTACCGTCGGCTTTGGAAAAAGCACAAAGCCTGTTTACAGAAGTTTTCCGCCAATTTGGCCTACCCGAGTGTCAGATAGAGGTCCTCAGTTTACGTCTCAGGTTTGGAGGGCATTCTGTGAGCGTTTAGGGATCACCGTCAGTCTAACGTCAGGCCATCACCCTCAATCAAACGGTCAAACAGAACGATTAAATCAAGAAATAGGTAAATTCCTACGGCAACAATGTTTCACACAACCACACGAATAGCACCGGTTTCTCCCATGGATTGAATATGCCCAAATCTCCTTAATTCTCTCTTCTTCCAAAAAAAACCTTTCCAGTGTGTGTTAGTGTTCCAGCCTCCCCCCTTCCCCTGGGACACAGAAGTCAGCCCTGTCCAATCAGTGGAGGACTGGTTCAAAAACAGCTCTAGAGTATGGGACAAGGCCCACCAACATCTAGATCAAGCCACGCAGAGGCAAATTGGCACGCCGACCGAAGGAGGAGACCCACCATCCGGTATCATCCTGGGCAAAGGGTATGGCTCTCCACCAGAGACATTCTATTCCGGACTCAAAGTAAGAAGTTCACCCCACGGTATCTAGGTCCATATAAAATCCTGAGACGCATTAACCTGGTCACCTACCGGTTACAACTTCCCCAACAGCTTCGTAAGTCCCCGTCATTCCATGTGCCCATGCTCAAGCCTGTGCATTACAGTCCCCTGCATACTCCAGTAACTCGCCTGCCGCCTCCTCCTCCTGTGCCATTACGGACATTGTGGATTCCAGACGTCGTCGATTGGGCCTGGAATACTTGGTCGATTGGGAAAGTTAAGGCCCTGAGAAGCATTCTTGGGTTCCCGCCTGTGATGTCTTGGACCCTGAGTTGATGGCTGAGTTTCATCGCCGCCGCCCGGATTGCCCGGGTCCCAGGTCCCGTGGGAGGCCGCATGTCCGGCGGATTGGGGCGTCGGGAGCCGCCCATCGAGGGGGGGGCCCTGTAAGGGGTCCTCCTGCAGGACTGGTCGCATCTCCTGAGGCTGGTATCTCCGTTCATCCCACACCACACGAAAACAGCACCCAGCACAGACCAAATCCATCAGCCCTTAGTACCTCACTTCCCACTACACACAAACACAGCACACCTCATAGATCACAATCACCCGAATACTGACACCTGCTGCTTATAATCTCTAGTGTATATATTCTAGCCACACAATATCCTCATTGCGAGGTATTGTTTCCCAGAGAACCTATTGAGCGTTTATTGATTTAGTTTTGATATCCTGTGTATTGACGCGTTTGAGTTTTTCCGAATTTCGAGATCTGCCTGCGGTTTGTACCATTGTCTGTTACATCTTGTGTTTGACCTGATTTGCTTGTGCCCTCGACTACCCTCCGGATCCTGCTATTGTGCTTCAGCCTATGCCACCCATGTATGATCTCTGCTGCCTGACTACGCCTTGCCCTGCACTGTGTACCTTTACCTGAATTATTTGGATCTGGTCCTTTCATTGTACTCCTGTTACTATTCTCTATTAAACCATCTGTATTTTACCCCACGGAGTAGTATCGTTACACATTGACAATCAAGAAATAAAGCTGTCGAACTGGTTTATACACGCGTAGTTTGTTGAACTATTTTTATTTTTATTTGTTTAGCAAAAAAAAATGGTACATTGAATATTTGCAAATATACTATCCAGTAGATGATACTCTAAGACAGGGGTCAGCAACTCTGGTCCTGGAGGGCCGGAACACTTCTGATTTTTGGTTTCTCTTTCTAATAAGGGACTGGTTTATACAATGCCTTGCAAAAGTATTCGGCCCCCTTGAACATTTCGACCTTTTGCCACATTTCAGGCTTCAAACATAAAGATATAAAACTGAAATTTTTTGTGAAGAAGCAACAACAAGTGGGACACAATCATGAAGTGGAAATAAATTTATTGGAAATTTCAAACCTTTTTAACAAAAAAAACGGACAAATTGGACAAGCAAAATTATTCAGCCCCTTTACTTTCAGTGCAGCAAACTCTCTCCAGAAGTTCAGTGAGGATCTCTGAATGATCCAATGTTGACCTAAATGACTAATGATGATAAATAGAATCCACCTGTGCGTAATTAAGTCTCTGTATGAATGCACCTGCTCTGTGATAGTCTCAGAGGTCTGTTGAAAGCACAGAGAGCATCATGAAGAACAAGGAACTCACCAGGCAGGTCCGAGATACTGTTGTGGAGAAGTTTAAAGCCGGATTTGGATACAGAAAGATTTTTCAAGGTTTAAACATCCCAAGGAGCACTGTGCAAGTGATAATATTGAAATGGAAGGAGTATCAAAGCACTGCAAATCTACCAAGACCCGGCCGTCCCTCTAAACTTTCAGCTCATACAAGGAGAAGACTGATCAGAGATGCAGCCAAGAGGCCCATGATCACTCTGGATGTGACTGCAGACATCTACAACTGAGGTGGGCGAGTCTGTCCATGAGGTGGTGCAGCATCATGGTTTGTGCCTGCTTTTCTTCAGCAGGGACAGGAAAGATGGCTGAAATTGATGGGAAGATGGATGGACCCAAATACAGGACCATTCTGGAAGTGTAATGAACACTCCAAAGTGTATAAAGAACACAGGTTTATTGTAAACTGAAATAGCAAATAAATGGCGCAGGTACCATAGGGAATTCCACAGGCAGGATAATCAAAAACAAGGCAGAGGTCAGACCGGAATAGCAAATAACTGGCTAAGGTACAACAGGGAAATCCACAGGCAGAATAATCCTAAACAAGGCAAAGGTCAGACCGGAATAGCAAATAACTGGCTAAGGTACAACAGGGAAATCCACAGGCAGAATAATCCTAGACAAGGCAGAGGTCAGACCGTAACAACAATAACATGAAGGAATGCTCAGTAAATAGAAACTGTACTTACAATACCTCGCAAGGAGGCTATGGATGTGTGTGGCTTAAATACTAGATGAGAGAGAGCAGGTGAATGGAATTAGGCTAATGGTGTCCGGGTATGGGAAATGTAGTTCTTTAGAGACCTGACTAGGGAAGCTGTAGTCCACAGGAAGTAGAACTGGTGACTGGGAATTGTAGTTCTGAGCGGGATGGAATAGGGAAGTGGCAGTGTCCAGGGAAGGGGAACTGGGAAACGTTACAGGAAGAAAACCTGATGGAGTCTGCAAAAGACCTGAGAATGGAACAGAGATTTGTCTTCCAACAAGACAATGATCCAAAAAATAAAGCAAAATCTACAATGGAATGGTTCACAAATAAACATATCCAGGTGTTAGAATGGCCAAGCCAAAGTCTAGACCTGAATCCAATCGAGAATCTGTGGAAAGAACTGAAAACTACTGTTCACAAACGCTATCCATCCAACCTCACTGAGCTCGAGCTGTTTTGCAAGGAGCAATGGGCAAAAATTTCAGTCTCTCGATGTGCAAAACTGATAGAGACATACCCCAAGCGACTTACAGTTGTAATCGCAGAAAAAGGTGGCGCTACAAAGTCTTAACTTATTTGTTAAAAAAGTTTGAAATATCCAATAAATTTCGTTCCACTTCATGATTGTGTCCCACTTGTTGTTGATTCTTCACAAAAATTACAGTTTCATATCTTTATGTTTGAAGCCTGAAATGTGGCAAAAGGTGGGCGGATACTTTTGCAAGGCACTGTACCTGGGAAAGCAGGTGATTGCAATTAACTACTAGGTAAAATACAAAATCTGAAGTGTTTCGGCCCTCCAGGACCGGAGTTGCCTACCCCTGCCTAGGATGTGTTTTCAATGAGTTGATCACTGTTTAGGTAATGTATGATTACAATTAAGATATACATTTAAAATGTGTCCTATGCACTGTGCAGGATTTGTGCATGAAAAGGTATTTTAAATATACAATAGGCAGTTTAGACACTTCAAACTTCTCTGGCACATTAAATTTCACCTACTGTAGTTGTTTTAATAATAAAGAAACAACGCTGTTGTACACAAGAGATTACCGAGGGAAACACTTTGGATGAATGTGCACCCTGAAGCCCCCTGGTGGCCATTCATTGTATTGTTTTCTTTTAAAAACTGAAAACCAATTCAATCGGCTGAGGTGTACCTCGTTTAGCAGAGGAAACTGCCAAACTCGGTACAGCCCCGCCCCTTTTCCACCACTTTAGTGTATCTACATCTGTACATGTAGATACATATATATATCAGCCGCGGTCGGTGGATCTTAATTGGGGAGGACGGGCTCGTATTACGCTCGGAACCGGAGTGAATGGAATGGTGCGCAACGAACAAAACCAATTGTTTTTTTGATTTGCACACATTC
>JACXGM010038231.1:0-10890 GCA_016801145.1 Umbra pygmaea
CTGAAGTAATTCTCTGACGGTCTCGCTAATCAGGCAGATCTTTCACTCCGGGAGAGCAGGGTCAAACTATCGGGACTGCTTCTGAATGTTAAATGGCTTTGTCCACACGATTGCGCTTGATACAACTTTGTAAAATAACGTTTATAAATATGTTTGTCATTGTTCCACTTTTCTTTGAATCCTGAGAATCTTTGTCTACTCTTTTAGTTTTTATTTTTGATAGATTCTTCTGTAAGAAGAAATAATATGTTATTAACATGACAAATACCCATGCACATTTCGTGAAATAGCCTGCTTCTGCCTGTCTAGATATAATTACTTTGATCATATGGAAAGTAAATGTAGCCTGGCAATGCAAGTGCAAACTGTACAGCAGTATTCTCTATATTTTAGGTTCCGGTGCGGGCTTATGAATTCAACTTTTGTCCAAATAGTTGTTTAGTTGCTGGTGGGTGAAAGAATTAGTTGAGCAAACCACTTTTGCCATGGTAGTGTTTCCCAACCATGGGTACTAGGAGCCCTGGTAATACAGTAACCAAAACGTTTGGGAACCACTGCCCAAGGGGGATTATATGGAGGTTTGAGATTAAAAAGGAGAATCACAGAAATAAGATGGAAATCAGGGAATTTGGAAGAAATTAAATGGAAGTCAGGGAATATAAAAAAGAACACGGAATTGGCCAAAAAATAACTGATTTCATAGGGCCCTACAATATGCAAAGTGTGTGTGTGTGTGTGTGTGTGTGTGTGGGGGGGGGGCTGTCGCTGCGTCATGGTAGGTGCGCCATATATTTTCCAGCTTTTTTGTCCTTAGCCAATCACATGCCTGATTTACAGACGGCATGACTTATAAGTTGGACCAATCAATAATAGACCTGGGAAAAGGGAACGAACCTGCCCTGAAGTAGGAGGTGAAAGAGTTACACAGGGTACCCGCGGGGTCTTAAAAGCATTAAAAACGTCTTACATTTGATAGTCTCAAATTAAGGCCTTAAAAGACTTGAATTGGCCTTTCCTAGGATTAAGTTAATACCTTAACAAAATAAAATTTAGGCTAATAAAAAAATAATGCATCGTAAAGTTCAGTGCATCTCGCGCTCCACATCATAGCAGAAAGCATGAAAGCGTCCACACCTGTTGCTATGGTTACTAGGCAAGTGAAGTACAGAACAAGGTAGTAGCATACTAATTCGTAGCCTAGCCTAGTTCGTCGTCTGAAATGGGAAAAAGTGTAAGTTTAATCCGCTGTGGCCACAAAATCTAAATTACGTTTGGGTCAAGCCTGTGCCAGGGGCCTATACTACGAAGCAAGTTCAACATGCCCTGGATTTCTTTTAATTACCTGGCTTCACTGAACCTAACAATTGTGATCTAGATAACCAACGTCGTGACATCTCTTATCAATTAAATCAACCCAGGATTTCCTAATCTAGTGAAAAGCGCGTTTACATGAAAGGGGTGGTATGTGTACCATCGGACCAATCGCAGACACGGACAAGTCTATGAGAGCCGCATATTCCGCTCAACTGTAGTAAATGATAATTTTAGAGAAATATGAACAGCATAAAAAACTATAATAAAGACATAAAGCAGTAGGAAAGCTGGGAAAAAATTGCCACCCGTATCACTGACTAATTACAATTGTGTATTCCATTAAACCAATGTGTTGCTTAATGCTGATCGTGTATAACAATTTTATTTATTGTATTTTTTCATTTGCTACCCTGACAGTATTAAACAGTCATGGGAGCAAAAAACAATGTACAGGGTGTGTAAATTAATCAATGTCAAAATACTTGGTTGTTCAACAAGTTCTGTAGGAGTAAATAGCAAATGTATATGTACTGTCTCTTCAGTGAAAGGGGATACATTGATGTTGGTCCGTATCAAACAGACCATACATTAAAATACCTGTCACAAACAAATGCAACACTATGCATAAAGTCTGTGGAACTGTAAGCGCAAAACTTCAAAATATCGCACTGTACTGGCACATACGGCTAAAGAAGATGACACAGACACGTCAGTCCCTCCGCTAAGAATCTAAATATGTCATAAATTTTATCATCAGAGAAAGCCAGTGGCGTCTCCCAGAGTGGTGACCCATTTTTCAATCGAGAATTCATTGGTCAGTAGGCGGTCCTTTTGTTTGGGTTAATCGGTTATCTTGACTATGATAGGTTCGCAGCATAAGTTACCGTGGCGATGTATCCCGGTAACAACGTAGTGATACTGAAAACCCAGGGTTAAACATGAAGTTACCCCGCTAACCCCAAATCTTG
Organism: Umbra pygmaea; assembly: GCA_016801145.1. Lineage (NCBI taxonomy): Eukaryota > Metazoa > Chordata > Actinopteri > Esociformes > Umbridae > Umbra > Umbra pygmaea. Next base: position 2,283 of record JACXGM010038231.1, read on the forward strand.
CTTCGTATTATAGGCCCCAGGTAATATTTTCTATATTTTTTTATATTTATATAACTATATTGTACCTATGGACCTTTGTGTCTTGAATAAAGTTGGGCCCGGTTCCACAAAACGTTCTTATCGCTAAGTAGTTTTTAACCTATTCCTTAACCTCTCTCTTAACCTCATGGCACGGTTCCCGACACATTCGTACGCTAAGTATATCTTCTGTAAGTCACACTTTCGTAAGGTTGGTCTGGACCATTCGTAAGCTCTCTCTTAGCATTGTTTGAGCTCAAGTCGCTAGTCGAAGCCACTGTGCAGCAGTCTTTAGAAATCAGTGCAGCGCAGTACAAGTCAAACTATGGTATGTTGACAATGTTTTGGCTCAACAATGATTTTATGGACATTTTAAGACTAATAATAAAATATGTTCGCAATGGATACAGGCCTATTTATGAAATTGACTTTATTTGGTATCAGAACTAACATGTGGTAATTAGCCAAGGCTATTTCGTAATGTCATTAAAGCGTTTAAATTGGCAATAACTTTTGATAATTAAAGTCTGGCAAACAATTTGGCTCTAAATGGCTACGATCTATAAATGGGTAAGCATGGTGGTGTCCAGTAAGCGACCAACTATGGCAGCGATCCAACGTGTCCTTGTATTGAATCAAAGACGGCGCCGGCCTCAGAGCCATTTAGTCCATGTCAATTGTTTTAATCGGCAAAACTTAAGCCCTTTTGAGATTTTTCCTGACGTCCTGCCAGGACCTCGGTGTGCCTGATCCGGAGGCAGCCTTGCTGTGTCGCTCCATAGCTCTTTTTTGTTGCTGTTGCACAAGTTATTCCGAAAGCTGGAAAACAGTGTCACCTTGTGCAAGCTCACCTCGTCCAGCAGAACTTTAAGTTCCTCTGACGAGAAGCTTGGTCCCCTTTTTTTACGTTGCTTCCCCACCCTATTCTCTATCTAACTCTCTCTCTCGGTGTATTGTAGATAGGTTGCTTTTTATTGTAAACATTAACCAATGGCAATCAAAACCACATTAAACAGAAGTAACTGAAGCTGCTTGCCAATCAATTCTGTTTGTAAAGTACCTTACCATTGATATAAAAATGTATTACATCATTTTTAGAAGTCGTTAAACCCACGTCAAGAAGCGGGACAAGTGGCACAATGGGAGAGGAGGATGAATGATTAGCGAGGGATACCCGGTTCGTCTACCAGTCACAACATATCGTATTAACACATTACTGACAATTTGATAATTGAATAATAAGTCTATATTTTACTGATAACTTAAACTATGCTAAAGTAAATGTTACTGGAATAATTTGAGGAATGTTTCATTTACATAGAACGTGTTGTCTTTCTTAACACATAATGCACCTTTTCGTGAAGTGAAAAATTGATTCCTGAGCAATCAATGACAACAAATTCAGCACCTTCCCTTGGGACAGCACCTTTGTAACGTCGAACTTAAGATGTAGCGCGTTAAGAAGCTTCCTAAGGGACACTTCGGGGAACACACTTAGGAACATAAACAACTTCGGTAAGATATATCTTTTTGAGTCTTCTTTGCGCGCTAAGTATGAACGTTATCGGAGAACCGGGCCCTGATTGATTGAACTGCAAGGCCTATTGATGTTGGTGCCGAAACAGGACACACGCGACGCAATTAAACGTATATACACCGCAAGCCACCCACTGATTCGATTTACTTGTTGAACTGTGCTCATCAAATCTGGTAGGGAAATCCCCTTTTTTGATTGTTTTGTTGCTCTTTGACAAAAATGACGATCAGTTTTTTTCCTTTTTCCATTTGATTCACATAACTAAAATGGCTACTCGAGTTTTGAGGGAAAAGAGTGGTTTATTTGAATTAGAAAAATGAAATTCAGGATCACATTCTGTATATTTCCTCCTTGTTGGCAGAGGAATGTTTGGAAACCATGTAGCTGGCTATTGTTATACAACATCATCTGGACAAAAAGCAATTGAACTTACCTATTTATGAGTTTTCAATGTGAAAACCATTCGTTTTTTTATGCAAATACTGGTTATTTTACAAACATATCTCACGCATAGTGGGACAAATGACAAATACCCGCGCGCTACCTCGACCCTGCTCTCCCTGAGTAAGCGAGCTCCCTGATGAGCAAGATAGTACAATAATTAGACGTACTTCAAGCGATTTAGGTACAACATAGACAAATTAGATATAGCTATATATTTGAGTTTTCCTCTTTGCCTTTGAAAGTTGGACACCTCAGCACTCCTGTCTGTTCTCTCCTGTCTGGGCGGCAGTGGCTCAGTGGGTCAAGTAGGTTGTCCAGCAATCGGAAGCTGACCAAGTGTCGAGGTGTCCATGAGCAAGACACCTAACCCCAGCTGCTCCCGACGAGCTGGCTGGTGCCTTGCATGGCTGACACCGCCGTCGGTGTATGAATGTGTGAATGAATGGGTGAGTGTGAGGCAATGTAAAGCGCTTTGGTGCCCATTGTTGGTCAGAAAAAGCGCTATATAAATGCAGTCCATTTACCATTTACCGTTTCTCTGAATAACTCCTATTTGCAATCATCCATTCCACAAAGACAATTGTGCATTTAATTAATATGCCAGGCATGCAAAACATATTGTGGAGTTTATTTATAGGATAATATATTTATTCTTATAAAAAATGGCCTCTGCCTCTTTGCTATCCGGATAGGAGACTGTAGCATGTCGACATTTTGTGGTACAGAATATATGCTCAAACAGTGAGTAGGTAGCTTACTGTGAGTTTCAGTGACTGCGTGTCAGTTTTATTACATCCAGTTGCGGGGATGGCAAGGGAGGGTTAGTGAACAACCATGCATACTTTGCTTACCTGGACTTAGCCGTTTAGAAAAGCGAAAGTACATCATCCAGGGAAAATTTTTATAAATATTTTTATATGAAAATATGGAATAATTTTTAGGGGGGGCTAAAGGGGGTATTAAGCTTATTCTTGGGGGTGCTATAGCCCCGTCTCGCCTTGGCCTGCCGCCTTCAACATCTTTAAGGTCAAATGTATTTGTTTATTTGTTTATTAAAAATTAAAATGTGTGTTTTCATAATAGGCATTCGTATGTATTAAATACTGTATGTCTGATAATTTTAGTGAAATGTTTTATGTAAGTTAAGTAGCCTACTTGTACATAATTTTAGGGTTTAAAATTCATACAGATTTTACATTATCCTCTCGTACTTCTGTTGGAATAAGTACAAAGTTGGCATTGAATTTCATTTGAAATGGTATTGAAAAGGTCTTAAAAAAAGATCCTGGGGGTACCCTGGTTACAGGAACTGCATTCCGAGGAACTTTATAATCCCCAATTTGGTCCAGTCGGAACACGAGAAAAAAGGGTCATTGGAATGTTATGTTCTAGGAACTGCAAACATCCTTCCGGTCGGAAAGCAACTCATGTCCATACTTCCTTGGTGAATGCAAGTACTCATTTATATGGTTTTTCTAATTCCTGTGGCAAAACGGGTTGATGAGTTGCCCTAGATGCGAAAGGTTGCAGGTTCAAATCTCTTCTCTACCCATAGAAATAACTATTTTTGGAAAGAGACTATTTCCCAAAAAGAGTGATGATACATTTTTTTCTATATAAAAACACAGGCGCAGCCAAATTCTCTTAACATTTATGCCAAGCAGTCTCCTCCAGGGGTCTGTCATAGCAACAGTAACTATGGAGAGGAATGTGTAGCATATCACCATTCAGAATGTGTGTCTGTGATGCAGTTTGCAGGGAAGGAAGTATGTACGTCAGTCAGATATATTGAGGGGGGTTGTTTTTAGGGAATAACAGTGAAGTCAAGTAAATAACAGTGAAATAAAGATTTCGGTTGATAATATACTTGGGTCAATAGACTCGCTTTCCGACCGCAGGGATTTTTGCAGTTCCTAGACCATAACGTTCCTATAACCCTTTTTTCTTGTGTTTGAATAGAAGAAATTGCGGGATTGTTTAGTTCCTCGCATCGCAGATCCTATAACTCTTTTAGGTCCTACTCTAGAGCAGGGTCTTTCCATTTTCCCTTTTCCTAGGTCTACGTTGATTGGTCCAACTTAGAAATTACGCCTGTCGCTTCGTTTGTCTGTTGCGTATATTACCTATTATGCTGGAGCCTTCGTCTTTTGTGTTTCTCGGTTAAGTAGCTACTCAATTTCTATGACTCCAGTCTCCAGCCTAGTTTTTAAATACCGCGGTTCGAACTCAGTTATTAGGACATACAACACAACACTATTTTTTAAAAATTGTATTGGATGTCATTTTCAGCCTCGTAATCTGAACAAACAAACAGCAAGCCGCTGAAAGAACCCAGCACTACTTGAGCTGAAAACAACCAGATCATCCGCATACATAAGATGATTTGCACAATTAACTCCAATCATACACCCAGTGTTACAACAACATTTCACAGCTTAATGTTTTTGTATGTGGCGCTACGCTAAAGTCTAGTGACAACGCTATAAAAGACCGTTGCGGTGCTTGCATCACTCCCTTATCCCTCCGACTAGTTCCTATGGCCACTTGACCAGTGCGAATGCAAATAGCAAAACCGGTTTTGGGGGAGAGTAGTTAGTAGAACTGTTTAAAAGTGGACTGTTCCTATAACTAGGTTCCTGTAACTACTTGGTCGGAAAGCGGCTAATTACAACTTATTTTAATGTGAGTTTTAGTATGGAATCAAGCCAAGGGCAAAAAGATACAAACACTTGATGATAAATTCCAAATGCTTTCATTGGATTGATCAAACTATATTTAATATTTTGTTTACATACCTCAACTCAAATTTATTTATAGAGCACTTTCAACACCACAAGTGGAACCAAAGTGCTGTACAGAAAAAATATAAAATAAAATAAAGACCAAACATACACTCACCTAAACGATTTCGCCTTCAGAACTGCCTTAATTCTACGTGGCATTGATTCAACAAGGTGCTGAAAGCATTCTTTAGAAATGTTGGCCCATATTGATAGGATAGCATCTTGCAGTTTATGGAGATTTGTGGGATACACATTCAGGGCAACAAGTTCACGTTCCATCACATCCCAAAGATGCTCTATTGGGTTGATCTGGTGACTGTGGGGGGCAATTTAGTACAGTGAACACATTGTCATGTTCAAGAAACCAATTTGAAATGATTCGAGCTTTGTGACATGGTGCATTATCCTGCTAAAAGTAGCCATCAGATTATGGGTACGTGGTGGCCATACGTGATGGACATGTTCAGAACCAATGCTCAGGTAGGCCGTGGCATTTAAACAATTCCCAATTGGCACTAAGGGGCCTAAAGTGTGCCAAGAAAACATCCCCCAAACCATTACACTACCACCACCAGCCTGCACAGTGGTAACAAGGCATGATGGATCCATGTTCTCATTCTGTTTAAATGCCAAATTCTGACTTCAACTGTCCAATTTTGGTGTGCTCTTGCAAATTGTTGCCTCTTTTTCCTATTTGTAGTGGAGATGAGTGGTACCCGGTGGGGTCTTCTGCTGTTGTAGCCCATCCGCCTCAAGGCTGTGCATGTTGTAGCTTCACAAATCCTTTGCTGCATACCTCGGTTGTAACGAGTGGTTATTTCAGTCAAAGTTGCCCTTCTATCAGCTTGAAGCAGTCGGCCCATTCTCCTCTGACCTCTGGCATCAACAAGGCATTTTCGCCCACAGGACTGCCGCATACTGGATGTTTATCCCTTTTCACACCATTCTTTGTAAACCCTAGAAATGGTTGTGCCGGAAAGTCCCAGTAACTGAGCAGATTGTGAAATACTCAGACCGGCCCGTCTGGCACCGACAACCATGCCATGCATGCTCAAAATTGCTTAAATCACCTTTTTTCCCCATTCTGACATTCAGTTTAGAGTTCAGGAGATTGTCTTGACCAGGACCACACCCCTAAATGCAGTGAAGCAACTGCCATGTGATTTGGTTGAGTAGATCATTGCATTAAGGAGAAATTGAACGGGTGTTCCTTATAATACTTTAGGTGAGTGTATGACATACACAGTTTACAAAGCATTTTAAAAAGCTAAAGAAAACAAATATGTTTTTAAGCACACTCTGAAAAACACCCAATGAAGGTGAAGGTCATTCCAGAGCAGTGGTTTCCAACCCGGTTCCTGAAGAGCTACCATCCAGACTAATTTCACATCAACCTCAATTTAGCACACCTGATTCTACTAATTAGCTGGATGAGGAGCTGAATGGGGCTACATTATTTGCAGTTGAAGTGAAAACCTACAGCATGGTAGCTCTCCAGGACCGGAGTTGGAGACCCTTGTTCCAGGGGACTGCAACAGTTTGGATAGCACAGTTTGGATAGCAGCTGCAACAGAGAATGGCCGATCACCTTTACATTTTAAATGAGATCACTGAACCATGAGGAGCAATTGATCGTTTCAGCTCAGAGATCTACTGGATTGATAGCGACAGATTAAATCAGTAACATACTCTGGTGCTGGGCCATGCAAAGCCTTAAAAACATACAACAACGCTTTTTAATTCTGTATCGTATGGGTAACCAATGTAGTTTGATTAACACAGGAGTAATATGCTCTCTCTTAGGTCGCTTTCACACATGCCTAGTTTGGTCTGTTTAAAACGAACCCTGGAGAGTTTGGTCGGATAGTCCGGTTCGTTTGGGCTGGTGTGAAAGCTCATCCGAACTCTGGTGTGGACCAAAAAAACAAACTCTGCTTCGCTTCAAAACGGGGGTCTCGGGCCGCTTCCAAGTGAACTAGAGTTCGGGTTAATTTAGGTGTGAATGCGATCCGACCTAAATACAGGAAGCAAACCAAAAAACAGTGTATTTTAAAACATTTCCTCTGGAGATAATTTTTTCTGGTGTACCATACTGTGATCGGAACCTTGTGGTGATTTTGTGTATGGTAACAGTTTTCAGCCTAGAATCAGGATAACATTCTTAAATTAATTGCCTATTTTGTGTCAAATGAATTTAATTCTACAGTAGTCTGGTAATAAGCAGGATAATGTAGAGTGAGCGGTTCATCGTTTTGCCTCTGGTCTAATTCGAAATGACCTGTTTTTTTCGAAGTCTGTACCCCGTAGGATAGTGTTTCCTCCTGTTAAAATAATTAGCACTCTCCGTAGTTAGGAATTGATTTAGGGAGGAGAAATACTTGTCTCATTCTAATGAAGAAATGCTCCACAACTCCATGCTTTGTATTACAATATTTGATTGATGGAAACACCAAAGCAAAACCAAAAACCCAGAGATTACATACATTTGGTGTTGTTCCATTTTTTCTGAGACCAGGAAATAATGGCGAGTTTGCCTTGGAACTTAGGCAACAGCCTGGCCATGTGACATGTGTTGACAGTGTTTGGTGCGTTGAACAAAGTGCAGTGTGAAAGCAAACCAAACCAAATGAAAAATGAAACAATGTTGCAACTTCACCCCCGAATCACACCGAGTCCACCGAACTATAGGTGTGAAAACAACCTTAGTACCCATTAAAAGCCTGGTAGCTGAGTTCTGAACAAGCTGCAAATGAGAGAGGACTGACTCACACCCAGATACAACACATTACAATAATATAAGTGGGATGACACAAAGGCATGAACAACTTTCTCCATATCTTCAAAAGAGTATATATTTCAGTTTAGATATTGATATAAGATGGAAAAACTATTCTTAACAACAGCATTGATTTGCTGGTCAAATTTAAGCTCAGTCAAACATGACACCAAGGTTTCTCACGCTAGACAGCTTTTTTCCAGGAAAAAGCATCAGGCAGTCATCGTCCACACACTTCTTATTTCCAAATAAAATCATATCAGTCTTATCCTCGTTTTAATTGGAGAAAGTTAATTGCCAGCCAACACTTAACCTCAATCAAACATTCATGCAGGGACTGGATGACACATGTATGCCCATGTTTCAATTTATGCCCATGTTTCAGTCGTAAATAAATTTGAGACTCATCAGCATACAGATGATACTGAATCCCATATTTCTCAAAGATAGAACCTAGAGGGAGCATATAAAGATAAAATAAAATTGGTCCTAGTATAGAGCCCTGTGGAACCCCACGCACAAGAGGGGCAACAGTAGAAGAATAATCCCCTAAACTTACTGAATTATCTTATCTTTCAATAGGAAGAAAACCCTTTCAGGTCTAAGCCCTGAACAACAACCTGATCCCTAAGACGATCAATGAGAATATTATGATCAACTGTATCAAACGCCGTGGTAAGATCTAACAAATTAGAAGGTTTCTAGAATCATCGCCTTGTAGGATATCATTAGAGACCCTCAAAAGAGCAGACTTTGTATAACTTTAAAACCTAACTGGGATCTATCAAAATGTTTATTACTCATTAAAAAGTCATTAAGCTGTGTATTCACAATTCTTTCCAATATCTTAGATATTAGGGGTGCAACGGATCAAAAAACTCACGGATCGGATCGATCCTCGGATCAGAGTCACGGATCGGATCATTTTTCGGATCAGCAAAAAAAAATACAAGACAAATAAACATAAGATGTCTATTTGTTTATTAACAATATGGGGAAAAATATGAGAGAGAAATGTGATTATTATTGATTGTTGTTTAGGTACATTAA
>JACXGM010038232.1:0-10889 GCA_016801145.1 Umbra pygmaea
GACATCAGCAACCAAGCACCTCAGCTCCACCCACGCACCGCCTCTTTGACCATTTTTGGTTATCCGAGGTTGACGTCGAGTGACGCGCTACCAAGATGGCGACGACCGTCTCCGCCCACAATGAGCTTCAAAAACGCTTTTCACAAACCAATGGGTGACGTCACAGTCAGGCTGTCCATATTTTTTACAGTCTCTGGGATTAACGTTACAGTTTGCGGTTTGTTTTGACTGTTCGCGCAAATGTCCCTTTTCATGACCGTGATAAGTCGGTCATAAAAATAGCAATATTAATAAGTAATTGTTTGTTTCAGCTTCTGGATATAACTTGGACAACAATGAACCCCATGAGGTATGTAGCGTCATTGTACAGCTACCTAACGTTAGCATCTATTTGCTACTGTACAACTTAGGCTAGCTACCTTTTATAGCTACTGTAACGTCGTACTACAGATGGAGCTTGTAGTTACTGTAAGTATTTTTACAAATCGAGCTTGAACCACAACATTATCTCAGTGGTAACAATACAGCATCAGAAGGTATACTTTGAACTTTGCCATTGTAACAACTTACAGTATAAATTATATATTTATTTAGTTTTTATACTTTAATCCATCAAAACAGTCGTGATCATTGCCTACCAAAATAACGGACTCATATTTTGTTATTATAATTAAATGTAATATGGTTCCAGCTGGCTTGACTAAAAGTGTGCTTGAACCGCTTACGTACAACAAGTAAAAACAAAATACTATAGTGATTTGTGATGTAGTAGTCTCTGTGATATAAGGTTAGGTATAATCCATTCCGTGTTGAATCTTGTGTTGTGTAACGTTAAAGGGTTACATTTTCTGCTGATTATGACACCTTGGGCCTGTTAATGTTGTATAGTTTCTCAAAATGATTCAAGTACAATTTATTGCGGGTAGTTTTACTGGAAATAAGCGAAATATTCTGAAATCATCGTAGGCACAGTGTGGTCCATAGGGACAGAACTTGTACCAGAACCGTGATATATTGGTAATATAATCAAATAAACTTGTGCCAGAGTTTGGTGTATCAGTAAAAAAACTCCTGAATCTGACCTGTCACGATTACACATTTTGCTGGAGGATCAATTGTCCAAGAAATGATTGAGATAAACGATAATATTGTCGTTCAGAGACCATTTTCATCTAATATAATGATAATGGCATAATAATGCATGTACACCTTTTTCAAAGATCAATAAACTCTATTTCTAAAGAATTGGAACTAAAAAACAGTTTACATATCCACAAGAAATGAACAAAACAACCAAAAACAGTAAAATGGACTCTCAGCCTCTGTTAACAAAAAATGCACTTGAATAAAAACCAAACACAATCAAAAGCAATAAATAAAAAATGGAAATTAAGAGAGAGAGAGAAGGAAAACAAAACAAGCATGCAAATTAAAATAACTGTGGCCGTAGAAATTATCAAGCTTACCCCTAGCAACGTGTTTTCGACTCTGTGCCCTTCAAATGTTTAATTTTACATACATTTGTAATCAAATGTATTCAACCACAGAAATATGTGGTTTATTGTCAACAATTACAGACTGTCAGCTGTTTACAATGAACATATCAAACAAAAGCAATTCGCCTTTGGCTACGCCACACCTTAGAATGTAGATTGACCAATCACAGTGCAGCCAAGAACGAGCTCCCACAGAGGTCCGACACTCTTTTACAGCGCTCCATTGACTTTAACACAGGCGTCTCTTATTTTTGGTCTCGGCAGGCTATTATCGTCGTAGTTTTATCAACAATATGGTTAAACGTTGTGCCTGGGGCATGTCTAACACAGATACGCGTTTCCCAGAGAGGTTGGAGGGGGGGTGTCCCGTTTTTTCCCTTCCCAAAACCGAAGTCAAATCCTGACAAGAGTCAGCTAACGTTAACATTACCTAGCATACCGGTTGTTGATACGCTAGCAGTAGCACACGCCAGAGGTGGGGACAAGTCACACATGGTCAAGTCCAAGCAAGTCACATGTCTTAACCATCAAGTCTCAAGTCAAGTCTCAAGTCGCAGTTCAGATGAATCAAGCAAGTCAAGTCAAGGGTTCTCCCTAAGCAAGTCAAGTCCTGATAAGTTTCAAGTAAAGTCAAGTCACACTACTAAAATAAATAGAGGTACATATTTATTTTTGCACAGAAAAGATGAACTTGTATACATATATTATGTATCTTATTTATTATACATTTGCTACATATTAATCATATGCATATCTGTGTTACATTAATATCTAAAAATTAAAATAAAATTGTGTTGTTTACACAAAACGTTCAGAGTCTAAGATTAATCGATTTTAAGATGTATAATCCAATCTGTCTAATTCAATTTAATTGAAACAGTCTAAAATGTGTTGCATTTACAGAAAACATTACCTGTAAACATTAAAACAAATTTATTTTCGTATGCACAAGCATTCTTTACATTTTTTTAAATAATGTAATTTAAGGAAAATCAATTTGCAAAACCACATTTATGTGACCAAGTGTAAATGGAATTGTTTTGATAAATCAGAATCAGCTATCCGATCTGAGAAAACGCATGAAGTGGCCAGGTGTAACATTAAACATAGGGTTGCCAACCTGTAGCCTTGTGGAACTTATTCAATAGAATTAGACTTTTAGAATGTTCTTTCAAGTGCAAAAAAATATAATTTCTTATCATTGCCAACAAATGTCTTCGGAAACTAATATTCGTCGATTTACTGAAGCCTTTTTGTAAAACACATTTGCAGCTGCTCAGCCGTGTATATATGCTGCATATATCTATGCCGTCTGGCTCGCTCATAGGCTGTGCTGCGGCAACTGCACATCCAATGGCGCGAGCGCGGGTCAGAGCCCGCCAAGGGAGCGCCAAGTCAGCGAATTTTGCATTAAACAGGTATTCGTTCATAGTCTGTCTGACATATATATTAGAATAGAAGGTATGTGTCTGTCATGGATTTGCACTGAATTGATACTCAAAAATACGGAACATTAAAATTCCGTATTATACGGAACGGTTAGCGTCTCCGGCAGAAAAAATGTTCACTGACAAAGTAATGTATTGTTAAAAATATTATAACTTTATTCACGTTATGTTTGGCGTTTCCCTGGAACTTAGAGCAACTATATTATATGACGTCATTGACGGGCGACAAAAAGAAACGTCCCGTGTCTTCAAATTAAATTACAAATTTCTCTGGATTTGAAAGTTGGTGGAAACATTTAGGATAATGTAAGTACACAACTAAGAAATATATATATAATATATGTATAGTGATGTTTTCTTTCAATGCAAAGTATGTGTTTTGTTATTGTTTTGATTGATATTACATATTGTACCTTTAAACAGCCCCTTAGAAATGTTTAGGTGCATGCTAGTGATCACATTGGCGCCTCCATGTTAGCCTGTCATGCAGTAACATTATGCGCAATGAGTTTCCACACGCAGTCCACAAACTTGAAAATGCGCACATTTAATACATACATTATAACCTACATGTAATATTGAGCTGACCGCTACTTTTAAGATGCCAATCAACATAAAAAAATTGAATTGAGCAGCGTCAAAGGCACAGATGCCGATAGTGATGCTGACGTCACAATATATATATATATTTTTTAATTAATTGTATTGCTGTTTAATTATTATAAGTTCAAGTCATTGTCGAGTCTTCCACTTCAAGTCAAGTCTCAAGTAACTTGTTCTCAAGTCAAAGTCAAGTCAAGTCATTTTCATACTTTAATCAAGCAAGTCACAAGTCCTGAAAATTGTGACTCGAGTCAGACTCGAGTCAAGTCATGTGACTCGAGTCCCCCACCTCTGGCACACGCTGCTAATAAATACAACGTTATACTCGCGTAGTCCGTTTGCTTTGTAATAACGATTATAGAAGTGAATAGAGACCTACCCAGCTTTGCATGAACAGTGTTGCTCCTTGATATTGTTAGTCCCAGGCCTCCTTCTCGATTAGTGGGATATGCAGTGGTTCATTTTTTGACTGTAACCGGTATGCTTTTGCCTTTATTTGGATGCCTTGTGTTCCTTGCGTTTCACCTGTATGTCTTGAATATAGCCTTCGAACGCATAATGCAGCCCCTTTTGCCTACTTCTATTTGCTGCTTTATAAAAGTTTGATAGAATTTCACCAGGAAGAGCTGTCACAGCATAAGCCATGTTGATACCAAACCAGAGCCCAGATGAAGTTGTCGGATGTAGCAACAGTAACTAAGGGGGGTGGGGCTTAGCCAAATGTGAATTGAAATAGCTCAACACAACAAATGCATTAAGTGGTTTCCCCAAATTCAACTGCAAATGATAATGACTTCTCCAGTCTCAATTATTCAACCCCTTCATGGCAAGCATCTTTAGTACTTAGAAAGCACACTTATGCTGTTTTGACCTGCTACAAATGAGATACATATCCAGATACCAGTTTCTGGCATGGTTCCTGAGAAATCTTAGCCCATTCCTCATGAGCAATGGCTTCCAGTTCAGTAATATTATTGGTTCTGCGTGCTAAAACCACCTTCTTCAAAATTTCTTCGGGGTTCAAGTCAGGTGGCTAAGATGGCCACTGGTAGAATCTTGCAAGATCTATTGGTGCAATTCCAGTGCAAAATGAACCTAGGAATTAATAACCCATGGGTACCGAGTCGACCGTTCTAAGGGATATATTTTTATGCTAATCAAATGTGCCCAGTTTTAGTGCGAACTGATAATCACCTTATAACGCTAGTTGTGAGAGCATGGATGAAGTAAAAATAAATTGCTATTTTATACAACTAACAAGTCTCAAAATAGCACCACACTTCCACGGTAGCATAATGAGGGTCTCTACATGCAAACCGAAGCATTGAGAACTTTGTAAGTGTAACAGACAGTTTATTAAAAAGATAGTTTAACAGACAGTACTGTTCGCGTGTAAAGGCAGCCACCATCTTGGTAAAAACAGACTCGACCAGTTTAACCATGAACACCATGCTACGTGAGCTAAACTGTGAGCAAATTGTGTTTGATTTTAGTTCACATCGCCAGCTGTAAGTCTTGCTCATTGATCTGCATGAATGTCTGAAAAACCTCTTGTCATGTGAGATTCCAACTCACAGTTCAGCTTACGTAGCATGGCATTTGTGGTTCACTTTGTGCTGCCTCATTCTGGAGGTCCGGAGAAAGACGGAGAAGAGGCTGAATAATTGTAAGATAGGAGAGTTCATTATGAGTTGCATTTTCAGTTGGATTTGGGGAAACCAATTGAAGCATTCGTTGTGTTGAGCTATTTGAATTGCTTTTGTTTGATTTGTTCATTGTAAACAGCCGACAGTCTGTACATTTTTACAGTAAACCTGTTATGCAATGGGGGTTGAATAATTTATTACAACTGTACCTATCTCCCTAACATCTGCTTTGTATTGTGAAGTCAATATATTTTTTATAACAAAACCCAGAGATGCCTTACTGACCTTATAAACCAGTTAATGCAATTAGAGCCTTAAGAAGTGATGTCACACCAATGGTATATAGCAGTTTTTCAACCCTCTCCTCAGGGCACACCAGACGTTCCACAGTTTAGCGGTAGCCACGGAACTAGCTAAGCGTTGTGTCCAAGCAGCGTTCAGAATCCAAACCACCACAGTTATCAATAAGGCACGAGACCACATGTTCAATCTCCAATACCAAGGCTAGGAGCTGTTCTTATGCATCAGAGTACATTGATTTAGCCATGTTCATGGTGGTACTGTCTGTGAAAATGAATATAGTCATGCAAACATTGCTGTAGTGGGCTATGATTGTAGCAAGCATGCAAGATCAGGCCAGGTACCATCCATTCACATTGAGGCTTTAACAGATAGTCGTCTTCTATCGCTCATGGAGTTTGATTTTTTTGTAGCAGGTTTTGCCCTGTCCACACCCTTAAATCACAAAGGATACAATGCCCTCTGGAAGTACAGGGGCAGGGAAGCACTGAGTCTTCTTGTGGCTCTGTACTCCAAATGTTTGGATGTGAAATCAAAAAACTGCAATGAGATTAATGTATATTTTCTAATCTTGTATTTGAGGGTATTTGATTACAGTTGTTTTCACCATTTTAGAAAATACTTTTGATACATTATGAGTCAAATTTCAGGGGTGAAAGGTTATGCTTTGCATTTGTGTTGGGCGGTATACCAGTTCACACCAAATACCGGTGTATATTTTCGTTATGATATACATTTTTTATGTTTTAATGTACCGTCATACCGGTATATTTGAATACTGGTGTATGATATTAATTTTTAATGTACTGCCATACAGGTGTATTTCAATACACAACAACACTGTTTCAGATCGGACCCTTTTCAATGTTGCGCTTCTAAACATGCATGTTGCCACTGCGAGGCGTGGTGAGGGTAAATAGTAGTTCTCTGGTGTTAGGTTAGGGTAAAGGTGGATGCTGCAGAACTAGTAGAACATGATGACACAGAAAAACTTTTTCCAAAAAGAGGAAACTCCATCTGTTGTTTGGAGTTTTTTTTGGTTTAAAAAAATCTGTCGTCAACCAAACAACCATTTTATGCAAGTGTTGTTGGGCTAAAGTTGTCGCTGGAGGAGGCAAGACGAGCAATTTGCTCCACCACCTTACCTGCAAGCACGTCTTGGAATATCAAAAATGTATGAAGTTAAGGGCAGTGCACTCCACATCAGCAAACCAATATTCACTCATCATGACAGTAAAATACAACATCCTAAGTCAATCTACTGCAATAATTCCTCTCTCAACCAGTAGAAAATGCTGGGGACACCTGATTATGCATGAAAAAAAATAAACATACCGTCATATACCATGAAACCGGTAGAATTTTTAAAAATACTGTGATATACATTTTTGGTCATACCGCCCAGCACTACTTTGCATGCAGAAACGACCTGAAGTCTGCCACCCTGCTGTGACCCTTTTAGACACTGTGTATCTTCATGGTGATTATCTGTCAGGACTGTACTGCAACCATCTTCAAATGTTGTTTGCTTTTCAAGTATTTTTGCCTTAAATCTCAGCTTCAGCCAATAAAAGCCATCTTCACTTGAATTTCAATCTGGAGATTGGCTTGGCCACATCAAAAAAATTTCCACCTTTGATGTTGCTTTTGGCACCAAAATAAGGCTCTAAAACCAAATGCAAATCCTAGATTCAGAACGACACGTTGGGAGCTCTGTTATGCCAGCACAGCACGAAACATGACTAAACAGAATCTATTCCAATACCTTTAGTGCCCTGAAATATGGAGATGCCACTGTTCAGTGTATATAGGCAAGGTATGATGTGTTACTACTACACAACAGATTCCTCATGGATACCTACATTACCTGTGATGACTGAATGTCCAATTTAGATGACTACTCAAGCAGCACTGAGAATTGGGGAAAGTACTGTTGACAGACACTCTAGGTGATAGACTAGCACTCAGTGGTGAAAAGAAGCTTGTATGTGTAGAAGAAGGGCACAATAGAAGACTCTTGAATGATTGACAGCTGTGCAGTACCACTCTGTAGCTTATGAATGAATGTTTTATTTCAAGGTTGTAAATGACAGTTTGATCTTACTATGAAACTTAACCATGTAGGTGATTGTTTTTGCATTAAGATATATGACAGTAAAAGAAAACGCAACAATATTTCTTTTTTTAAGATTGTTAGTACCAAATCTTTTATCGTTTTTGCTGCTTTGATTGCATGATCGAGTTTATTCAGTTTACAAATGGTTGAGGGATCTTTGTGGGATTTCGTGATGATGGCTCAGGGCATTTCTGTTTAGACGTTCATTGTGTCTTCTTACAAAACGACTAGGCAGAAAGATAGGATGGATGCGCGAAGACCTCACTTTTGAACTATTACCATTGGCTGAGAGGTGTGTAGATGTGCTCTAGCAGTGAGTAGAATTACAGAAATGTGCTTTAAAATTATTATTGGTTTATCATGCCACAAGTAATTTAGATTGCACTAAAGCATGTAATGTAAAATGCAGGAATCTTCTCTTGGCCCCATGAAAAGATGTGTAAAATTGCAGGATAACCCTAGTCTATTTGCAACACCCAGTGTGACACGTGTCTCTGTCAGTATGCTGGACCAAGGATTCAAACTCTTGGTGACAGTGAGACCATTGTAGCCAATTCTGCGAAGCAGCGGTTTATACCACTTTCACTCTGTCTCATTGGTGCCAGAGTCTGAATTAAAAGATCAACTTTGATATATGTAAGGTTTACTTATAAACAAATCTGACTTGAATGACTTGACAATATGAATCACAATGTTCTAAAAGTTGTTGGAGGATGTATCGCCACACCGCAAAAAGCTCCCTAAAAAGCAGTCACTTGAGTGGTTAGATAGATCGGTTTGTAATTATAAACCTATCAAGCTATCTGGATAGGCTAGAAAAACGAATACCCACACGCCCGCGACTCTCATCCATTAACAGCCAAGTCCAGAGGTCAAATGATGCTCTGTCATGCCCTTAGAATGCCAGCTATTTTATTTCATCAGCCGAGCCATGCTGCCGGCTTGCTAAGGAGAATTCGTGTGGACTCGGGTAGGATCAGGACCGTAGACAGGGAGGTCGTGTTACGTCAGAGCACCGTAAGTGTCTGGATAGTGTCGTCGAAAAAAAGCGCAGCCATTCATATCTACGAGTGTTCTTGTCTGAGAACTGAGTGAATCTATCGTCTATGTATTAATTGTTAATAGATTCGTCCGAGTCATTTAAAATAAACGTTTCAGGCTGTGCGCACGACAAACATGTTGAATCGGAGTCTAGGATATAATGCTGAAGTTCGAAAGTAATGCACAAGGATGCTAAACCGGCTGGCAAGCCTGCATTGTTCGGTGGACAGCAAGTCTTTTGTGCTTTCATCGCTCAGCTCATCCCGTGCTGTTTTGTGTTTAATTTGCCGTGCGATACAGACAGGTAGGTGTGAGAATAATCCATTTACCTTGCTTATAGCAAAGTTGATTATTATTATTATTTTTTTTTTCTAATTTCTATTAGCATGCAGTTTTTTGTGGCTTTTTAATGAATGAAAATGTGAAACGGGGGTAAAAAAAAACAGGAGTAGCTACGCGTCTTTTTAAAAAGGAAGTGTCTAATTTCTTGCGATTTTGACAAAGAACTAACGTTTATAGATCTGTGGCATTTATTTAATAGAGTCTTTGTGGATTAAAACAATCCACGATACTAGCGGGCATTCTCTCTGTTTAACATAAAGATGAGCGGTGTCAGCAGTGTCCTACTACATTATTTATGGGACCCTTTTCTTTAAGTAACGGGAGTCTGTGCTGCAGACGCCTATTTATATCACTAAACGTGTGCATCTGTGCTTATTTTCTCCCATTTACACATTCAAATAATGGCCTTCTTTAACGTTTCTATTATTAAACCTTGTCATTTACAATCCGGTATATTGTGGGGAAGTAAATGTATTCCCGGCAGGTTGTAAATGCGGCAACCGTTGAGTTGATGTGGATGGAGAAAGCTGTGCATTGCTGCATGAAAGATGAGAAGAGCTATCACTTTCACTGATCCATGGTTTTCTCTCCCTTGTAGTTCTGTCCATACAAATGGAAAACGTCTGATCAAAACTCTGTTGTTGGACATGTTACCTTAAATTCAGACTTCCAAGAAACTCTAGATGATAGATCGAGTATGTGCGCTGGTTAGAGGGATTAAAGCTGCTATGTGTTTACAAACCAGAATTATTGCTGTAAGGTGGATACGTGTCACATAGCAGCGGTTCTATTGGGCATGTCTTTGTTCCTGACAACATCAGAGTCCTATAGCAACTCAAAACACTCAGCAGCACCCATTTCGCCAGTGCCAAAATATACATGCCAGTTACCTGGCACTTTAACCATAAACAATCTATGCACATGCCGTTCCATAATGTGACATTCTGCCTAATTGCCACATTAAAGACATTTCTACACTTTATGTCTAGGTTTGTTTGACATTTAACGTACTGAAGTGGAGTGGGTTGATCTCAATGCGTATTGACATGTCATTCTCAGCGAACCAATCAGCTGTTCTATCTCGTTCTCAGGGAGTCCAGCTGTGCATGTACCTGTGGAACTATTTGGGCGGGGGTGCGGGCGCCCTTACTGGTTCACTGTACCCTGTTTTCTACCGGGAACCTGAAGGGCATCATACATTGAAGAGACAATAATAGCAATATCTTTATAGCTCGGCCTGTCGTTGATAGTTCTTTGTGCTGTCGGTTCTCTCCTAAGGGCTTTTATTTCAGATCCTATTTCATACTCTAAGCCCTAGGGATGGAGGTACTGTTTATTAGAGGCCTGCTGCTTGTCAAGCTGGCCAATGTAGACAGCCTGCAGATAACAGCTCTCATGTGGATGCTTCCTGTCTCCCTCCCTGTCTCAATGGCAGGAGCATTTCCCCCGGTTTCCTCTAGCAAGAGTGCTTTACCCTCCTTAAATGCGTTGGGAAGTTGGGCTGTTTTTTTGCCAAGGATTTCAAAGGTGTTTGGTACTATAAAAGGCATTGTGAATAGTCTTCTCCATTTCTGTAATATTCAGTATTTTTTTTTAATGCCGCCAGGAGAGGAGATCCGTCCTTCTTCTTGTCAGTGAGAAATGTGTTTATTGGGATTGTTTCACGTGTTCATTTTCTAATAGGAAGACGAGGCACCAGCTGCAGGCAGTATTGTTGTACTTGCTATCTTTCTGCAGCGGCAGCACTATTCCTTTCCCGCAGACAATTGATATGACTTCTGCACACTTGAAAAAGCACAGTGAGATGCTTTCCTCCGGGGTGGTGTGTGTGTGTGTGTGTGTGTGTGTGTGTGTGTGTGTGTGTGTGTGTGTGTGTGTGTGTGTGTGTGTGTGTGTG
>JACXGM010038233.1:0-10889 GCA_016801145.1 Umbra pygmaea
AAATAATTAGTAGGAACTGTAAACAAAATTACAAGTTATCAAACAAATAAAAGACCAATAGTTTACAACTACAAAAATGTTTTGTTTGGAAGTTTTAAATTTTGCTTTTGAGATTATTATTTTTTTGATTGAGTTAGTGATTTTTGTTTGATATTCAAAAAGTTTTGTTTGATATTATTGGCACAAATCTGATTCCATACAGTGCACGGATGAACCAAGCAAAATACAACTGGTACGTTACACAAACATAGCCACATAAGTTGTGTTAACTCACCCTTGACGAAGTGATCACTGCACACACAAGCATTTTCAATTATATTACTCCGGACCGTAGACATAGGTTTGCAAGCCATTTCTTCCGGTGTTTTTCTGGCAATTTTCCCCCTTATGAACAACAACCTTTGGTACACAATAAAAACTCCTTGTGGTTTCTCGATTTGATCGATTTGAGCAACCATATACGACGCAAAACATAGGCATTTTTTTGTTTGTTATAGTCCTTCCTAAATGTAGAAAATCACTTCATGCCCTCCATCTGTATTTCGAGCCATGGCAACGCAGTGACTTGACGTCATATGCAAACAAGCTATTAGGGTCTGTTTTGTTCACGCTGCAGTAAATTTAAAATAAACAAAATTTGGTTGGCCAATCCGAGGCCCCTGCACACGTGGGGCCCCTAGGCTGCAGCCTACGCAAGCCTGTGCATTAATCCGCGTCTGATCGCACTGCACTGACACAAACCGCTCAAGAAACTGACAAAGACACGTCACTCCCTCCGCTGATCTCATCAGAGAAAGCCAATGGCGACTCACAGAATGATGACCCATTTTTCAATCGAGAATTGATTGGTCAGTAGGCGGTGCTTTCATTCGGGTTAATCGGTTATCTTGACTTCAGGTTTGCAGCATAAGTTACCATGGCGATGTAACCCGGTAACAGATGACCAAACATTGTGATACTGAAAACCCAGGGTTAAACCTGAAGTAACCTCGCTAACCCCAAATCTTTCTTCGTAGTATAGGCCCCTGGGGTGATCTGGTCAAATTATCTGGTTTTGGTTTATAGTGCAAAATGTTGCTTCTAGATTATCTTCAGTTGCACTTGGAGGAAAAAGGAAACTAAAAAGGAATGTATAATAATGCTGGGTAAAAGTATTTTTACCTTTCATAATGGTAAATCTAAGACCATCTAAAGAGACAGATGTTTTTGTGAAACTAGAGTAAACTAATTGACAATTCTCATTGATCACTCAGATTTATTTGGTCTGGTCTTGCAGATGGAGATTGGAACAACAGCCTAGCACAGAGAAAGCAAGAATGTTGACTTAAAAAATGGTAGTTAAGAGTTTGACAGTCAGTTTTAAAAATGCTCAAAGACTTACTAATAACTTGTGCCGAGGTTGAGGTGCAGAGACTCGTCCACAAACTATAACAGATAGACAATGTAATTACTTTAAAATGCATGTATTACCGGTAACTGCATGGTTTAGCTGCAGAAACTCGTCCACAAACTATGACAGACAATGTAATTACTTTAAAATGCATGTATTACCGGTAACTGCATGGTTTAGCTGCAGAGACTCGTCCACAAACTATGACAGATAGACAATGTAATTACTTTAAAATGCATGTATTACCGGTAACTACATTGTAGTTAAAAAAAACACTGTACCATTGTAAGAATTGACTATAAATGCTTGCTCAACAATGATGACAAAAAAAAAAAAACTTTTACAACACACACACAGCTTTCAGTCAGTTCTTAACTAGTTAGCTAGCTGTCTCTAACGTTAGCTAGCTAAGTAATATTGAATAAGTTACGGATGTTGTGATGACTAATGACTGAAATACTTGATGTAACGTTAGCTAATGTCATAACATTCCTGTATTCCTGTATTGAGTCCAAGTATTCAACTGACCGTAACTGAAAATTGATATAGACTTTTTTCTCCGTAGCTGAATTAATGTATTGCTTGATGATGTCAGCTGAACCATTTCGCTCGAGCGACCCCCCCAGGTCCAGCTAGCGCATGTGCTGCTATACTCGGCTAGGGCTCCTTTGCCATATCCCAGCCACAAGTGATATTGCAGATGTCTGCCCAGACTCGGGCCACATGACGTCTGCCGAGTCTGACTCTTAGCCGAGTGCCCCGACTCTCAGCCAGAATCGGGCCAGACCCACTGTGCTAGCTGGGTCAGATGCTCAGGGTCCATCAATGCTCCTGGTTCCTCTGAGCTGCCAACTGTTGATTCATTTGTGGTAAAGCTATATTATATATTAGTAATTCAGCAGACAACCCTGATCAATATCCAGTAGTCAGTGTATGTATAGCCTGTACTGATCCCCTGTGGAAATCAAACCCCCAACATTTCACATGGCATACTCCTTAACATAAATTTAGGAGACTGTCTAGATTCTGTCAATATACATATAATACTTCATATTCTTACCCATTACCTTTACTTGTACACTGGCCTTTGTGGGATAAGACAGTACACAAGAAAAAAGCCCGGGTATGAGAACCAACCTGCTCTCTCACTTGCTTCTGTTAGGTTTATTGTGAACTCTGTATCATTCCATTCCTCTCCAGTACAAGTTATTACTTCTGTCCATATAGTGTCCCAGGGAAGACAACAAAACACACTGCAAGTAGATACAGCAAGTACCCGAATGTCATGAGGAAAGCAGATGCTGCATAACTAAGAACAATCGACTCTTAAACTAAACTCATTACAATAATTACCTGCATGAAAAGCTAGTGTTGCATAGAGAGCGTAAAGTACAGTAACCTTCCAGGAACAGGATAGCAATGATTTATACAGTTTATTGACACAAATCTAAATATGCTTGTAGTATATTCTGGAGCAAACATGTCTTTAACATGCTTACTTTTGTTCCGTTTTTGCCTGCATACTATGATTTTAACAATTGTTTAAAAAAATAATCAAACTAATATGTAGGCCAGGGGCTTCCAACCATGGTCCAGGGGTCCGTTCTACGTACATCGCTAACTCAGTTAGCTGGATTATATTGTTGACGATTTGGCATGATCTTGAATTGTTTGGTACTTTGACGCTCATCCTGGACTTGCTGTCATAGCAACAGGTGTGAGCAGCTCGGGAGCAGGCTTATTTCATATAAACAGGATTAGATCACAGATTGTGTTAACCAAAATGGGGTTTACAGCCCTAGTAAAACAATGTATATTGAAATTATATTCCAGTATTATACTTCTAGTATACTTATCTTTAAACATAAATGTGTATTTAATATGTTTAAGTATATTTGAAGTATACTTTCAAAATATACATACCAAAATAAAAAAAGTATATTTAGGATAAATAAAATAAATTTGGAGTACAATTAAGTATATCCTTGGGAGTAAAAATGCGCAGGTAAAAACAGTAATTTCAGTTATATTGAAACCAGGTAAATCTGGAGAATCCCCAGAAGATTACAGACCCATAAGCCTAATTAATTGCAATAATAAAAAAATAACAAAACTCATAAGTAATATAATTGCAGAAGTGCTCTCAGATTTGATAAATATTGATCAGACAGGTTTTATAAAAAATCGGCATCTGCAACAAGTATTAGATCATGTTTTAGAATAATACAGTATACAAAATAACAATGTAGATTTATTTATAGTAGCAGTAGATGCCAAAAATGTATTAGACCGGGTAGAAAAGCCCTTTTTTTACTCTGGAGGCCTTCATTTTTCCAGGGAAAATGGTACATTTCATAAAATTACTATACAAGCATCCAAAGTAAAAAATATACACAAATAATAAATTATAAGCTGAATTTTCCTTGGAGGAGGCACCAGACAGGGGTGCCCTCTCTCTCCTATTTTGTTTGCATTAGGGATTGAACCCCTTGCAGAAAAAATAAGACAGGACCAAAAAGTGACTGGTATTAGAATTGGTGAGCAGGAATATAAACTTAATTTATTCGCAGATGATGTTATTATATACTTGACTAATATTGAAAGTGCATTGCCTCCACTGTTAAAAATATTTCAGGAATACTCAAAATATTCAGAATATAAAATGAACATGGATAAAACTGAGATATTGGCAGTAGGGGGCTAGAAGAAAGTACAACATGATTTTTATCGATTTAAGTGGACTACAAAAAATATTAAATGTTTAGGATATTTAATTAGCGATAATAAACAACAAATATATAAGGATAATTGTATTCCATTGCTTAATAATATGAAAGCAGATCTTATAAAATGGCAAAATATTTCCATAAACATAATGGGCAGAATAAATCTTTTCCGAATGGCATGGTTCCCAAAATTCATATATATATTTTCAGTGGTACCAATTACCCCTCAAGTCTTTTTTTAAAAAGGTGTATTTGGCAATAACATACTTTATATGAGAAAATAAAACATATCAAATAAAATGAAAAGTGTTACATATTCCGAAACTTGAAGGAGGTTTTAATCTACCAGATTTAGAATTGTACCATCTTGCTACCCAATGTTTTATTTACATTATATTGTTAC
The DNA here is from genome assembly GCA_016801145.1 of Umbra pygmaea. Lineage (NCBI taxonomy): Eukaryota > Metazoa > Chordata > Actinopteri > Esociformes > Umbridae > Umbra > Umbra pygmaea. The sequence continues at coordinate 4,520 of JACXGM010038233.1, forward strand.
ATTTTCAACAGAGGACCAATGGGTAAAGGTGGAGGAAGTTAATGGATATCCCCCAAACCTGTTTATGTCTCTATATTCTGAAGATAAAAAAGAATAGCAATAATTGTATTGTTAAGAAAAGTATAGCTATATGAAAAAAAATTAACAGATTGTGCCAATACAACTTCCTAAAACATACCTTTATGGAACAATCCTTATATAGCATTTCAGAACTTACCCATAAACTGGCCCACATGGAAAATGAAAGGTATTGACATTTTAAGTGACTTAATGGTGGGACAACAATTTATTTATTTTTTGGAAATAAAAACAAAATTTGGGTTGTCTGATGAGGACTTTTTTAAATGTATGCAAATTAAAATTTTGATGTTACAAAATGTTAACTTTCAACACCTATACCAATATAACAAAATTGATAATATAGTTTTTGAATCTGAAAATGAGGCAAAAATCATAGGTAAAATATACAAACTCTTGCAGGAAACATATCAAACTAACAGTCTCTTGGAAAAAATTATTCAGTGTTGGAACCAAGATCTCAAAAGGACTAATATTAGTTTAAGTTGGGGTGAGTGCTGGAATGTAACCAAGGAAATGACAGAAGATGAAAATCTAAGATTGATTAAGATTATGTATAGAACGTACTTTACAAGAGACAAAATAAATAAAAGTAATAGTTCAAAGGCAGAGACGTGTCTCAAGTGCGAAATCCAAAAAGACTCAATCATCCACGCTTTTTGGGAATGTTAAATAAATCAAACATTATGGAAATAAATTGAGAATTGGTTATAACAGGTCCTACGTTGTAGTATATTACTTAATTCATCAATCTGCATTTTTCAAGATATGACATATGACGGTGGGGGGGTAAGATAACCGGTGGGATGGATAATCATCTTCTCCTCTATTATTGTAAAAAAAACTTGTATTGATGATTTTTGAGTGAGTTTTGTGTTTGTGTTATGTCAATGTGTGTTTTATGTTGGTTGTTGAGGAGTATATGTATCAGTATGTGAACATACTTAAATAAAATTATATTAAAAAAAATTAAAGGTAAGTTAACATCATGTTCTTAATATTTTCAGATAAGTAATATTATATCCCATTAAAAAAAGGAATTGAATCAAACCTAGCTCGCACAGAACTGGCTGGACGCCGGCATTACAGCAGATAGTATGATAGGTTTTTGCTCATCATTTAACCCTGTCAGTGGCAGTGTTGGAGGCTGAGTGGTCCACCGGCAGGTAAGCATAGTTTTAGACAGAGATCCTCCTGGAATCCTACGCACTCATACTGTTGATCCAGTTAATAAGCTGTGTATAGCCTATATACTAAGTTTGGCTTATGTTCTAGATTTCTATAATTAAAAATATTTTAAACTAATTGGTCAAAACAACATTCAAATACAATACAAACACATTTAAATTTATTTCGAAATTCAAATTAAATTCAGTTATAAAATATATAATAAAGAAAAAAGTTTGTCTTTTCTATTTTTCGACAATATGTCAAGGTCTGAAACGCTGCCGGTGGACCTCTTGGCCATCAGTGGACCTCCTGTTAAAACGATGAGCAAACCGCCGGGCGGATCACCAAATCTGCCACTGGTGTCCCACCAGCTCTGTGCTTAATCTATTATATAGTTTGTAACTCCATGTTCTACATTACAAAATGTAATTATGCAAAATTGCCTGGATCTGTGCATAACTCAAGTATTCTCAGAGAGTCAGCTTTATGGGCATTATTTGAATTTGGTAAGGGAAACATATAAATATAAAACTGACTGTGTTACATACATTTATTCTGAGCCTAACAAAAGTATTTTTTCCATAATACAGGTGATTAGAACGGGATCCAACTTAGTGACAAGGGCTATGCCTTCAGGCAGTATTTCATGATACAATCAATCAATCAACTTTTATTTCAAGACACAGAGGTCCATAGAAACACCACAACACAGTACAATATATACACTCACCTAAAGGATTATTAGGAACACCCTTTCAATTTCTCCTTAATGCAATGATCTACTCAGTCGTTGTGTCCTTGGGCAAGACACTTTACCCTAATTGCTCCCAGGTCGTTGCTGTAAATAAGAAATTGTTCTTAGTCAACTTACCTGGTTAAATAAAGGTTAAATAAAAAAAAAAATTAAACCAATCACATGGCAGTTGCTTCAATGCATTTAGGGGTGTGGTCCTGGACAAGACAATCACCTGAACTCCAAACTGAATGTCAGAATGGGAAAGAAAGGTGATTTAAGCAATTTTGAGCGTGACATGGTTGTTGGTGCCAGACGGGCCAGTCTGAGTATTTCACAATCTTCTCAGTAACTGGGATCTTCACGCACAACCATTTTTAGGGTTTACAAAGAATGGTGTGAAAAAGGAAAAACATCCAGTATGCGGTAGTCCTGTGGGTGAAAATGCCTTGTTGATGCTAGAGGTCAGAGGACAATGGGCCGACTGCTTCAAGCTGATAGAAGGGCAACTTTGACTGAAATAACCACTCATTACAACCGAGGTATGCAGCAAAGCATTTGTGAAGCTACAACACACACAACCTTGAGGCGGATGGGCTACAACAACAGAAGAACCCACCGGGTACCACTCATCTCCACTACAAATAGGAAAAAGAGGCTACAACTTGCAAGAGCACACCAAAATTGGACAGTTGAGGACTGGAAAAATGTTGCCTGGTCTGATGAGTCTGGATTTCTGTTGAGACAGTCAGATGGTAGAGTCAGAATTTGGCGTAAACAGAATGAGAACATGAATCCATCATGCCTTGTTACCACTGTGCAGGCTGGTGGTGGTGGTGTAATGGTTTTGGGGGATGTTTTCTTGGCACACTTTAGGCCCCTTAGTGTCAATTGGGCATCGTTTAAATGCAATGGCCTACCTGAGCATTGTTTCTGACCATGTCCATCTCTTTATGGCCACCATGTACCCATCCTCTGACGGCTACTTCCAGCAGGATAATGCACCATGTCACAAAATTGAATCATTTCAAATTGGTTTCTTGAACATGACAATGAGTTCACTGTACTAAAATGGCCCCCACAGTCACCTGGGGCCTCATTTATGAACGTGGTGTACGCACAAAAGAAGGCGTACGCCGCTCTCTACGCAATAATCTGGATTTATAAAAAGCAAACTTGACGGGAAAATGTGCAGTCCTTCACGTAAACTCTGACCCAGGCGTACGCACAAAACGGGTGAAATGAGAAATGGCGACACCGATGGCAGATGTGTGAAACACGTGAAGCTGTCTGAAACTGCAGACCGTTGTGTAGCTAAACGAAATCGAAATACTGCCTCTCATTAATAATATGAACATTTCACAAAGCCATTCTTACAATCAACAGCCTGTGGTGGTATACAAATGAAATAAAACAAGATTGTAGCCAACTTAAATGCAAACGAAGACATATTTCCAAAAAGAACACTCAAACATGTTCTGTAATTATATTGGCATGTTATGTAATTCATCCTCATAAATAATACGGTAAACAAAATAATGTTTAAAACATATCCTTGTCGATGCGTCCGTCTGGCGGAGCAGACATACATTAGATTAGATAGATGTCTTCATTGTCCACTGGGGAAAGTTGTTCATAAATGTCATCAGCTACGGAATCATGGTGTTCATGTATATGCTGTTAGTCCGTTTCATTTCCATCCATCTATTGTTCCATCGTGACGGAAGTCTTAAACATTTTGAAAGCTGGAATTAATTCCATTTTTGCATAATCCCATTTACAATTACATGAATACTGACATCTGTAGCTGATCAGATACAATCACCTGCATGGTCATAAAAAGCCATGATGCCAACCCAATGCGTAATGACGCACAATGGCTGATCTTGCGCTGTTAGAATATGTGGCAAATGGAAGGATTCCAAGGGAACGCATTTTCAGACAGCAAGAAGACTTGCTGGCAAACAAGGACGAGTGGCTTATGAGCCGGTTCCGATTTCCTCTGGGCATCCTGTTGGACCTCTGTGCTCTATTGGGCCCAGCGTTACAGAGGAGCACTGGGAGAAACCACGCCGTGCCAGTCCCACTTCAAGTACTTACAATACTTGGATTTCTGGCGACTGGCACTTTCCAGAGGGAATTGGTTGCGCACGGTTTTATAAATCTGAATATTTCTTTACGTACGCACTTTCTATATTTCGTCCGTACGCCACTTCTGATGCAAATCCACCACAAAGTTTTATAAATGAGGCCCCTGATCTTTTTGTTGCTTCAAAAATCATCTATGATTTCTTCAGTCCAGATTGCAATCTTGGGCAATTGATTTAAGGGCAGTGTCTCTGCTAGAAAACTACTGGGACAGCACCTGGTTGATCTTGTGAAGAATGCTGGCTTTCACATTTCTTGCCACCCTGTTGATTTACTAGATAATGTTTGAAGGTTCTGTCATCAAACCCCAATATCTTATTAATTTCAAGAGTGCTGCATCTCTCTGAAATACTTTTTTTTTTTTTTTTTTTTTGACTTTTCTAGTTAAATCTATTTTTTGGCCCATTTTGCCCAAGGAACAAAAGCTGCCTAATAATTCTGCATACTGATATTGTGGTGATCCCCTCATGCCACACACTCCCTCAGTACACAATCCATAAAACTGTACTGGCTCATCTATGTACTTATTATTCTGGCCTTTGTGTTTTTGGTCCTGACCAGAGGTTTGCTGTGTAGCATAGCAATTCTGCTGCCAAAGTTGGCAGAAAAATCACAACATTATTGATCATTAGTGCAAGCTAGGGGTACAGGTATTTGTGAGTCTAGGTCATTTTTAAGGACTGACATTTTGTAGCATTAAAAATCAGGAATACTGTACATAAGATGAAGGTGAATCACCTAGCATTATACTGCTTTGTATAAGCAGTCATGGGCAGGCCAGATTATTGAATAACTTGTGACTTGACAATGCAAATAAATGTGTTTGTTTTGCATCATTTTAAAGTGTGTTCTGTGTTTACAGGGACCTGCGTCTGTGGGGAATGTACCTGCCATGATGTGGATCCTTCGGGGGATTGGGGTGACATTCACGGGGACACCTGTGAGTGTGATGAGAGGAGCTGTCACACAACCTATGACAGGTACTCTGACGACTTCTGTTCAGGTAAGATGGGATGTCAACTGGTTTTACATTTCAGTCTGATGTATTACATTTCTGGTCAGTATCACTAGTACATTAATACAGTGTTGTGAATAATTTTATTAACTTTTATATCCACTGTATAATAGTTATGTTCTTTTGTATAGCTATCATCTGTGTTATACACCAACTAAACAGTATGCAGGAGAGTAGAGACTTGCAAAAATAGAATAAAACCATTATTGTAATAAACGAAATACAACGTCAATTACAAACACAGGGACAAAATAGACAATTATATTACAGAAATTTCATCTAAAGCAACCTACATTAAGACCTTTTTTAGGATCATTTATAAAGTAGATATTATTTCTACATTAACATTTTTACCAGAAAGTATTATCTGGGGTGTAGAGTAGTAAGTGAATGCATTGTTTATATTGACCCCTAGTTTAAACCTAGTTGTTTATATTGACACCCAAAACTCTATCTTCTCAAGTGTAAGTATCAACTAAGCTACATAGAATACGGTATATTCTGATCTTTTATCAAATAAAGGGTGAAGAAAGGGTGATGAGTGGATTATTACAGTTTGAGGAAAGGAAAATACTCCACCCGTTTCTGTTCGTCCAATGCATTCTCACGGAGAAACGTGGGTAACTGTACGTAATGGAAATTTCACTGCATTATGTAGACATACCTACATTATGGCCATTCAAATGTGAGCTTTCGTACATATTGGATCATCATTCTACTATTTCCAAGAATAAACTAATTGTTTACAATTTAAAGTACTTTGGGAATGTTAATTCATGGAAAACATGCAAGGTTAGTTAGGTTAAGTTTAGGTAAGTTTAAGGTAAACTGACTTTTCTTAAGTTTTGTAACTGTACGAGGCATCACATTTCCCTGACTCCAGAAATGTACACATGTACATATTTTTTGTTTTGTATGATTTTTTTACGCATCACCATGAAAATGGCCTGGTTCTTCAGAATACACTGAGATCTTAGAAGCACTGGTTCCATCTACTTAATTTAGCTACCACATTAAGAGTTACAGCCATAGAAAGTAATGCTTATTAATTTAGATTTTGGTAAAGTATATTCCGGTAATTGGTTTCAGTAAAATACATTTGCTTTAGTATAGTGAACTACTGCTAACCCATATCAACACTGATATAGTGAACTACTGCTAACCCATATCAACACTGATATAGTGAACTACTGCTAACCCATATCAACACTGATATAGTGAACTAC
>JACXGM010038234.1:0-10889 GCA_016801145.1 Umbra pygmaea
TCGCCATGCCAACCTCATTCACAGCGCAGCCGTGCGACCTGCCTCCAATCCGGGCTCCAATTCTGGACAGTTGTCGTTGTTTGATCGTTCCCCACAGCGTGAAATCGACTCCCCAAAGACCACTTCTCCACGAGACAGCAACGTCAATAACACACTACTGCAAATCAACTCGTTTGTTGTGATCCGCCAAAAGCCTCCCCTTCCCAATCTGTGTTCTTGTCTGTACTTGTGTTCTTGTGTTCTTGGTATTGAGAAACAGCCATTGTTCCCGCCTCCAAAGATACACAAACAATCTGTTGGTTGTAGTACGCACATCGCATAAAAAACTAAACCGTTTCTCTGATAAAACTATTTTTTATTATCTCCTATAGAAATTCACGATCACATAGTATTAATGTTCTCAACTTCGTAAATAACTGTTAACCTTTATTTATAACGGAAAAACAAACTGAGAACAGTCTCATTTACAGTTGTGTCATGTGATACAAAAATATATAAACAGCAGCCCAAAGAAAATAAAACAGAAGAAAAGTAAAAAATGCAATAAAAGAAAATAAAAAGAAAATAAATAAATAATAAAAATAGACTTTAAAAGAAACATTCGCATTTAACAATAAAAAGGTAATGTAACAGACGTTTAAATAGGCGTAAAGGCACTAAAACCTCCAGCTCAAGTTTTCACTGTTCCATATATGCTTTGCGTTTGGTCTCATCATCGCGTCTGCGTAATTGTTCCTCAAATCTTACTATTTGCACACAAAATGTTCTGATATAATGACTATGACTACATTACTTCAAATTAATTTTATTAACTCCGTGAGAACATGCAGCCATGGTTACGGATGCAATTACTTAAACTACCTGTCTGACTTACAAGATTAATTACGTCTCAAATAATTTCTAAAAAGTCCTTTATCTTGCTGCCTTTGAAAGTATACTTTGTAATGTTTTTGGTTTAAGTAATGTAGTAATATACACTTTATATGTAGAATCTTCAATGTAACTAAAATAGTATGAATATTAAAGGATACATTTCATTTTATACTATACATATAAATATGTAAAGACACATTACAATCTCTATTATCATTTTATACATACATTAGCACACAAACTCCTCCCTGTTAGCACCCTTATCCAATCAGTGCAAGGTTTGAGCTTGTAGGGTTATTGTTGTTGATGTCTGGCGTGCATTGAACTAGGTCATGGAGCAAATTGCACCTGTCACCATCACGTATAGAAGACCTGGCATTTAAGATGAGTCACTGCAGGGTAGTTCATAAGAAGTCAAATATAAGGTAAGAAGCTTTTGAATTATATCTGTACCAACTGCATTATATCCGTTAAAGTCTTAAAATATCAGTCCTGTATTGTTTATAATGTCTGTTTCTATCCCATGTTATAAATCCTCAAAATGAAATGCTCTAGAATGTTGTACATTTTCAACTCCTACCAGTCAAATGTAGATCAAAAGAAAAACATTATTACTTTTTTTAACATTATTACTTTTTAAGCAAATTCTAGGCACTAGTTGAAATTACTAAGCTATAGCACTGAGCACTGAAAAATATTTCTACCTAAATTCAGGGGGGAAAGCAGTCACACCTAATAGTTTAACAAATGACCAGTTGAATCTTGGACATAATAAAGCAATTTAAAATAGATTAATAAAATATATATATTTGTTTTAATTTAAATTAAATTTTAAAGAAATATATTTGTTTTTCATGCAGGGTGATTATAAACAAATCAACTTTGACGTTTTTTTCACTCTTGCAGGAAAATAATAGGAGATTTATATGCAGATGACACAATAGATTTTGAATGACGTAGAGCCATTGGCGTTGCCTGGGTTGCCAGTGACGGTGATGAGAGTATGTAGGCTAAGCCTCGTTAAAGTCAGGTGCATCAAGAGTCCCTAATATAAACTGTTGGCAGTCATCTGGTCCAGCAGTCGTCACAGCTGCTACCTGTTTTCTGTGGAAACATTAGGCCTATAAGGCATGTTATCAGATACAGGTTCCATTTTGGCTCAAATCCACATTTACTTCATTTTGAGAATGTATTGATATCCAGTAATATATAGGATATTGACCTTTTTATTACATTGTATATTTGTAATATAAATGTATAATTTGCCAAGTGTAAAGGGACAATTTTTTTAAACTCTAAATTTAATGATTTTCTTAAGGGCAATTTTATGTGGGGGGGTTTCGGTTGCTTTGGGGAGGCAATAGAGGGGGGACCATATCACATGATGCAGTCAGCCAAGCAACGTTATCACTGTTGATCTTGTGAACAGGCTCACAGACTCCAGAGTCGTTGCCAAAGTAGCACACTAGAAATCACGTTGGATTTAAAGGTCAAACTTATGTGTGGAAACTGCCATAGTTGCCAAAATTAGCATATGGAGCAACAGAACATTTACTTTAAACAAGGAAGAATATAGGTTAGCAATTACAGAGTTCAATATGTATGCGTTTGTGTGTTTGTGTGTGTGTGTGTCCTAAAATGTGTAGCCTATATGCTTCAAGCAGGGTAAAGGTCAAATGCATTTTGAGTCAGACAATTCAATAAGCAAACTAATATTTTATTTCAATACAATTAATTTCAATTTTAACTGTTTTCCAACTCACGAAAATCAACTTCTCAGCTTCAGCTATTTTAATTGACAAAGGAACTTGCCTAAATTAAATCTGAATTTTAATCAATATAACGTGTATTTTCAAAAATAACAAGTTTAGTATTCTAAATAATACTACTAATCTATATCTATTACACTGTAATTATTTATTATATCTCTACACTGATGCCACAAATGCTAAACCAGTGCTGACTATCAGACAACCTAACTGTAACAAGTAATATTTTTAATTTACTACCTGAACTGACCAAATCAAAATGTAATGAAGTCTTGCTCTCAAGGACTAGTTGAATTGTTGTAGATGGAAAGGGAAGCAAAGATGTTTGGGATGAACCTGAACACATCCTAGTTTGCACGTTACATGTGTAGTCAGTGCTCTCTCCCTTATACTACTAACATGTTGTACCATAAAACATCACTATCTGGGTCATGTCACTAGAATAAATCCATAAAATTAATGTTATTCATTAAAATATAATTAATTAAGTGCTATATCAATAGAATTCACACTTTAATACCTGAGTAATTTTGTTGAGAATGTTTTTGCTACCAAATGGGTTAAAGTTTAAAGAGTTGATTCATGTAGAACATCCATGGTTTGATCTTTAACACATATGTAGCCAATTTTAAAGTATCTTTTAGGGTACATGCCATTCAACACAGGAGGTTGTAATAATGTTATTATTCATGTTTCTACAGTTTCCTCTTATGTTCCACACTTCCTGTCCCATCAGATTGCCCATGATGCAGAGAAGTAGGAACAGCCGAGCACAGGACTACGCTTGCAGTGAAATCTGTCAAGATGTTGATGCCATGGCCCCGGTACTGGCAAATGAAAGAGAGGACTGGGGCGACGAACGGATACAGGTGAAAACTGGTGGCGGTAGGAGTAAAGAAGTGGCAAAGTGAGAGAGTAGAAAAAAGGAAGTGTAGATGGCAATAAAAAATATTATTGGAATGAATGTCTGGGGCAAGTAGACTTAGCGATAGAGTGGAGATGGGGGTGAGAAGAGTGGTGTGAGTAGCAGTAGGAACGTGCAGTAATGGTAGAATGCTGTCCTTTCAGCTAGTATTTTTCCACTGGGAGATTCAACTCTGAAATCGACGTGACGACTTAATGGAGACTCATAAGGCATGGGTGGTCTGTATTTTTGGCAGAAGTCTATTTTTAAATGGCTGCATGCCATGCTGGTGCTCCAATAGGAGTGCACGGACCACACATTTGGGAAAGAGCCGACCTATAGAAGCTTTAAAAAATGTGAGCAAGGAGACAAACTTGAGATCCTGAGGAGAGTGGAGCTTGAGAAACGTCTGGAACTATTGTGCACGACAAATGGAGACCCACTGGGCTAGTTTTAGTTGTTATCTTAATTTAAGCCAAATGAGAGAAATGACACAATTGAATTATTCCTTGTTTTTTTAATAAATTGGACCTCTCAAGTGAGATTTGTTCTACCTGTCCTCTGGGGACTGCCTCAAATGTCTTAGGAGCCTTGACCAGCTCTATATTTCCCATGTGCGTCAAACAGGTCAGCGACTCTGACTCTGAAGTGGATTACCTGGCCATCAGCCCGGAGGTGACAGACGCTGTGCCTGACATGGTGCTTGTGAGCGGGGAGTCCTACTGCAGCTGTGACCGGCGGGATGAACCCAGCTCTGAAGCTTTGCTGCAGGGCTCCCAGCCCCTCGATGGCTGCCAGTGTGGAGAGGAGGAGCAGGGTGTGTGCTTGGACTCAGTGGGTTGGATGTGGGACTGTGGGTCTGTGTGTATCATGTGATTTGTATGTGTCGTTGAGTCATCTTTTATTCGTTTTGGGTGTTCTGACTGACTGGACGTGGGCTGATAATTTCATATGTAGGTGTGTGCAAGTATTTGTACCCTGTGTGTGCATTTAATGTTTTAATGTTAGAGCTTATAGATGGACATCTATAGCTTAAACATAGATTCTGGAACATGTAGCAGGTGTTATCAAGGTATGGGCCATTGATTAATTTGTATTAATATTAACCGTATTGCCTCTGTACAGGTTTCGACTGGGTGTGGGATGAGGGCGTTAAGTCTAACGCTGCCTACCTGAGCTGTGATAACCGAAAAGTAAGCTTTCACTCCGAGTACAGCTGTGGCACAGCGGCCATCCGCGGCACCAAGGAACTGGTAGATGGACAGCACTTCTGGGAGATCAAGATGACATCACCAGTCTACGGCACTGACATGGTACGTATGAAACATCTAGGGTCAGAGGTTAACCTAAGGAGGTTACCCTTACATACACTTACCAGTGGAGACCGGTGAAGATTAATTGTGGAGGATTGGCTCAGACTAGTGGTTGAAATGTGTGGTTGAAATGTGTTTGACTCCATTCCATTTACTCCAGTCCAGATATCAATATGAGCACACATTAAGGTTCACTTCACTGGCCTTCACTAACACTTAAAACATTGTATGTGTATGTAGTTTTGGGGATAACGCTTAAAGTAATAGTAAAATAGTAGTACAGACTACTTTTTCAGGTAAAAAGTAACACGTAACTTTCACAATTCAAGTAATTAGTTATTAGTTACATTTATAATGAGACAATTTGTTACATTTACATTATATTTTCACATTTTCTGTTTTAGAACCATAGACTGTATGTTTAGAACACAAGTTAATAATTTATTATCCGTAGTTTTTTTTAATCCGTATTTTATTATTGCGCCACCACACCAACTCAAAACGTGTGTATTTGTGCCAATAAACACACGTTCAGAATGCCTATAATTCTGCAACCCAACAAACACAACAGATCTAAACTCTACCCTTTAGACTCAATATTTCTGGTTCAGGCCTGCTCATTGTATTATCCATGTGTCTCAATTAATTACAGTAGCATTACTAGGAGTCAAATCCCATATTGTATGCAACTCAAATTCATTTATTTAATCTGTATTTCTTTACTGAGTAAAATTTTGTTATATGCTCAGACATTGAGATGAAATTGGTTTTACATACAAACACTCAAACTTCATCAGAAATAGATGCAACCGACATGATCAGGCAATCACTATCTAGGGGCGGCAAGGTAGCCTAATTGTTTAGCGCCCATGATTGGGGTCCATTAGGACCCTGGTTCAACCCCCCCACAACCACACACTATCAAGGTGAAGCCTCTAGTATTACTTTTTTGAGCAAGACAGTTAACCCTAATTGCTCCAAGGTTGTTTCTTAAAAAATTATTAAATTATTTTTTTATAACCTTACTATTAAACTTGATTGAAATTGTTTAAATACTTGGGAAGGTTAATAAATGTATACTTTTGTTCAATGAGTATTGTATGATACTAAACCTAGACACACTAAAAAGCGTATGTAAAAAGCATTTTTTTTAAAGTAACTTAAAGTAGATTAATTAGTTAATAAAGAGTAACGTAGGTACATTTTGGACTAAATAAATTAACACTGCATGTATGTCTACATATATCATCTACTGTATAGAGTGTACTGTATTAGAAAGAGAGACATGAAAGCAAGGCTGGACATTAGTTACAACTGTTACTAGTTACCATTATTGTATCCTATGCAGATGGTGGGCATCGGCACGTCTGAGGTGAATCTGAACAAGTACAAACACAGTTTCTGCAGTTTGCTTGGGATGGATGAGGACAGCTGGGGTCTTTCCTACACAGGTGAGGAGGTGACCGGAAATGTTATAAATAGGCATCTAAATGTATGAATGTGTTTTATTATTTAGTTGGCCCCCAAGAAATTCCAACCCCAGGACACTTAATCAGGTGACAATAGAAGACTAAAGAAAAATAACATAATTTTCACATTTTGGGCACAGATTTAGCTCTAGATTAATGTGCCAATTGCTGTGCACAGGCAATATCCCACGCTGCTCACTCATTCCCCACTTCAGTCCCTCCAACCGCTGACTTGAGGAACTTCTGTCGACAGCTCAGTCCTGAGCTGTCGTTTTACCAAGGAACGTGGCACAGATTTAGCTAAACTAAGACTTAAAGTCTTATTGACTATTGACTTGGGCTGATGCACTTCAATGTACAGAGTATTACGTATAAAGAAGAAGTCTTACTGGCATTTGGATTCAACATATCCAACACATTCAGATTCGGAATATTTGTTAATCGATTTCAGATAATGCCATTCAACTAAATAGATTTACTGTAAGATCTCTGATATGTTTTAACAAAGGCGGTGAAGCTGTCTACTGTATGTGGTATTTGTAAAACAAAAGTGAATTCAGATCCAATGTCTTAATACAAGCATTTATACAGGTTTGTTGTTAATCTCACTACTAAACATAATTGACATGTTTTTGTGCTATTGCAGATGCAGTTCAAAATGTACCTGTATTATTGATATGATAATTTAAAGAGTAGGCTATCTTTATTGATTTAAACTTACAATTCATGTACCAACCTACTTGTCTTATTTTTGAACCATCACAAAAAATGTTTGGATGTGATTTAAAATATGTAGCTAATTGGTGTTGGAGCTGGTATAGGGGTCTAAGCTCCTGACTCCGATACAAATATACCACGCCACCATGGCAACAGCGCTTTGAACCCCAGCTCAGAAAACTCTCTGTGAAATTTCCTCTCTGTCCCCCCCTACATACCTGCCTCCCTAGACTCTGCTTCCTACTGTCCTGTAAGAATGAAACACATATTTTTAAAAGTAATCTCTTATTAAAGTTTGCCCCAAAATGTTTTCTATCAATATGGATAAAAAAGAAACAATAAAGACACCAAAATAAATCCTCCCAATGAAGAAGACATTTCTCTTTTTAATATTTGTAGTAGTGTTTTCTATATTTCTGACTTGGAGTTACCTCTGGAAGATTTAATCTTGCCTCAAGCAGACTTTTAACCCTTAATATACAGGTGAACCTTGTGGCCTTGGGAGAGTCGATGTTGAGATATGTGTTCCAAAGTACATTCTCTAGTCTTCTACCTTGACTGAACTCTACGGAACCAAGTCACCACAAGTAGTCACTAGATTGTCTTCAGGCAAGATAACCATGTTAGATTACTAGCTCCCCGAACCAGATGATGGTTGGCCAAATATACCCTCCACTGGTCCTTTTGGCAAATTTGCATTTCTTACTAATTTCTGAATATTATTATGTGAATTAATACTGTGATTATTAATGAATGTGTCCTTGATTTTAATAATAATACTACTTAATTAGTATTGTTTTTCTAGGCACCCAAAGCACATTCTATAGTAAAGGGATCGCACCATTTTTTTTATACCCAGTCCTCCACACACTCCCTCTCACACAAAGAACACCATCCACTTCAGTGATGCGCGACAGCCATTTTGTGCCAGAACGCTCAGCACATATCTGCTTTTAAGTGTAGAGGTGAGCAGTTATAAATGACAATTAAGAATGAGGGATATTATTAGGTGGCCATGATTGAAATGAGGCCTGGTTGGGAATTTAGCAATGACGCAGAAGACAATACCTTATACAGGGCCGATGTCCCTTTCACTGCCATGCAGCACTGGAAGTGATCTTTAGACCAGAGGGAGAGTCCCCTACTGGCCCTGCAACACCACTTCCAGCAGCATTGGTCTCCCTTCCACCAGGGACTGACCAGGCCCGACCCCTAGGGATGAGCTGTGTATCCTTATCCGTATTCGGGATGGGCGTAGCCTTCCCGGAAGTGGGCAGAACTACCCTGAAGTGGTTAATTTTGGCCTGACATCGAAATGTTCTGCACACCAATTGCTATACATTTGATCAAAACCATTGCTCTGTAGCGGATGTCTTAGACTGTTCTGTAAGTAGTTTTGTTCTGAATGTAGCGATTTTCGAGCAAACCATATCGATTGCAGGCTTGAAGGAAACACTTCCGGGTAGCTCCGCCCACTTCCAGGAAGGCCACTGCCATTCCGAGTATGGATACGGATACTCAGCTCCAGCAGTGGGATACAGCGGGCTATGATGCTGCTGAAGAGATGCTTCTTTGAATAGCCAGTGTCTACATGATACCATTGCTATTACTCTCACAACTGACATGTTTGATTCTAGTTGATTTATTCATATCCCATTTAGGTATCCTGCAACACAAAGGGGAAAAGGTGAATTTCTCTTCCCGTTTTGGCCAAGGCTCCATAATAGCACTACACTTTGACACGTGGCATGGAACCCTAACCTTTTATAAGAACCGCCGCTGTATCGGTGAGTGACACAAACAAGACGTGTTCTCTTTAGATTTAAACAAGATTCTTCAGAGTGCTAACATGTCCAATCTAAATTTCCTCAACGTTTACCTTTGATCCTGGATCTATTATCTTTTTCTGATTCCTCCATTCCCCTATTCAGGTGTGGCAGCAACCAGGCTGCAGAATAAGAAGTTCTACCCCATGGTGTGCTCCACTGCAGCCAAAAGCAGCATGAAGGTGATCCGTTCCTGCTACACGCCCACCTCCCTGCAGTACCTCTGCTGCTCCCGCCTCCGTCAGCAGTGGTCCGACAGCCCTGACACCCTGAGCGTGCTGCCCATTCCCCCGGGCCTCCGCCACCTCCTCCGCAACACGATGGGCTGGGTGTTCACCCTGAACAAAGGCAACGTCGACCAGTCTGAGGATTTGGTCGAGGAGTTGGCTGAAGACCTGGCTAATGACGTGAAAAATGACATGGTTGAGGAAGTGAAGAAGAACTTGGTTGACAACTTGACTGACGACTTGGCTGAAGATTTGGGGAACGACTTGACTGAAGATTTGGCGGACGACTTGTTTGAAGACATTGCA
This sequence comes from Umbra pygmaea, assembly GCA_016801145.1. Lineage (NCBI taxonomy): Eukaryota > Metazoa > Chordata > Actinopteri > Esociformes > Umbridae > Umbra > Umbra pygmaea. Next base: position 9,405 of record JACXGM010038234.1, read on the forward strand.
CTGGAGTATGCAGGAGACTTACCTAATGACTTGCAGTTAGAAACCAGCCCATGTCTGAGTCCCTGTCTCAGCTCCACGTCCACCCTAAGTGCCTGCTCTTCCCCCAGCCCTGTACCCAACCCCTGCCTATGCCCTATCTTCCTGCCCAGTGCCCATGCATGCTGCTGCCAGTCCCTGTGCCCCTGCCCCCCCACACCTCCAGGAAGCGAATCAGACAGCGAGGACTTCCAGAGGAAAAGATGCCGCTGGGTATGATGTAACACTTAATTTATCCGTCCAGTTCGGAGCTGGAACTCGTCGATTATGGACCTTTTCTATAAATGCCATTACCATCTACTGGTGGAAGACTTCACAGTAGTGATAGGGGCCTTTCTCGTTTTGGCAGAAGTCCATCCTCAGTTTGAGACTTTTCTCTAGTTCATAACCCACATAGCAATAATAAAGAGTAACAGGGTTGAGGAGCGTGTCAGTCCGTTTAGGCAAATGGACAACGGTGGAGAATAGTCTTTAATTCAGTCAACCCATTTGAATCAGACACCTGTTTTGTTTGAGGACAAAATCATACACACATTGAAAACAAAAAATATATATATTATTGCTACAGAAGCTTAGTCATTGTATACATTTATTTTGGGATTCCATCCCTGGAAACATTAACAGCTTATCGACGCCTTAGTCGAGAAAGATTGATTTCAAACGAGCACATTTCTGTCCTCATTCCTACATCCTCCTCTTCTTGATTACTGTCATCCTTTCTCAAACGGAGCTCAATACATATATCCATGCAAAGATGTACATAGAAACATAAATATATAAATACTGTAAATCTGTCAGATGTATTGTCTAATGATTATATGGACAGGGCAAATATGTTGTCCTTTTTAATGCTGGGCTATTAATATTTTTGAAATGTTTTTATACTGTGCTTTAGATTAACATGCCACACTCTTTATGTATTTGTGTTGTCTAAAAAGACTCGAACTTTCAGTCTCCCTTTTATTCTAATTCATGCATTACTAATCACAGTTTGATTTTTATTATTCGATGTAATGTTTCTTGGGGTAAGACATTTTATTAAATTTCATGCCAATTTATATAGCCTTTCAAACAGAACACAAATCAAGAGTTAAAAAAAAATGTCAAGAAACATTGTATTTGACAAATAAAAGAAAATATTTAAACACTTCAGCCTGTAGATGTCCTTAAATCCCACCACCACCTTTTTTTCACGTGGATCACATTGTCAGGTCGGAAAATCCGGAATTCCAGATTAATTCGGAGAAATCCAGGGCTCTCAAGTTTTGAAGACAGGCAAGAGTGACATCCCCCCGTCAGGGGGTCAAGGGGGGGGGTCGGTTAGATGGGTCGTGGGAATGGGGGTGTTTCATTAATAATAATTATTAGTGTTTTGGTTGTTGTTATTAATAATTGCTCAGACTTGCAAAAGAATTTCCACATTTGAAACAGTTCGGCTCAAGCCTAGCC